>JAUMJK010001897.1:0-12589 GCA_033558105.1 Coccyzus lansbergi | reverse complement strand
GGGGGGGGGGTTGCGTACGGGGCCCGCGCGCCCTCCTCGGCCCCTCCTTTAAAGCCGCGCCAACCACGCCCCTTTCCCGTTTTGACCAGTGGGCGAGCGAGGCTGCACCTTAAGCCACGCCCTCTCGCCTCGCCGCCAATAGAAAGTCGAGGAGGCCGGCGCAAGCCACGCCCCTCCGCTGCCCGCCTTCGCCGATAGGTTTCGCGCTCCACGCCTCGTTCCCGTCTCAGCCAATAGAAAGGCAGGGCACTGCGCGCGCCCCGCCCCTCCGTGTGTATCAGCCAATGGGAAGGCGCTACCGCCTCCTCAAGCCCCGCCCTCTAAAGCCCCGCCCCTGAGAGGCGGAGCGTAACGGCTCACAGAGTGGGGTAGAGGCGGGGCTGCTCGTGCAAGGGTGAGGCGTTCGTGCAAGAGCCTCGTGTGAGCGCCTCGTGCAAGGGCACGCCCCCTGCCCCCCCAGTGCTAGTGACTCTCAGTGCTCTTGTGCAGTCGTGCAAGCGTTACCGGGTGCCAGTGTGTGGCCCCGTGCGAGCGTGTATACCTCGTGCAAGCACGTCTCCCTTGTGCAAGAGGGGTTGGAAACCACCACGTGTCCTTGTGCAAGCGTGCAACCCTTGTGCAAGCAGCTCTGGGTGCCAGTGTGTGTCCTCGTGCAAGCATGGACCCCTCGTGCAAGCATGGACCCCTCGTGCAAGAGGCCCCAAGCACCAGCACATGTCCTCGTGCAAGCATGTGTCGCTTGTGCAAAAGACTCTGGGCACCAACGTGTGTCCTCGTGCAAGCGTACCTCCCTCATGCAAGAGGCTCCGAGCACCAGCACATGTCCCCGTGCAAATACGTGTCACTCGTGCAAGAGACTCAGGGCACCAACGTGTGTCCTCATGCAAGCATACACCCCTCATGCAAGCAGCCCTGGGTACAAGCACGTGTCCTTATGCAAGTGGATATGTGGACTTGATGATCCAGTGGGTCCTTTCCAACCTAGTGATTCTGTGATTCTTAGTGTATACCCTTCATGCAAGTGACCCTACGTGCAAGCAACACACTCTCGTGCAACCTTGCCCCCTCCATGCCAGTGGAGGGTGCCCTTTCGACAATCTCTTTGTTCCATCAGAAATGGTGTGACCAGCAGGGCCAGGGAGGTTCTTCTCCCTCAGGACTCAGCACTGGTGAGGCCGCTCCTTGAATCCTGTGTTCAGTTGTGGGCCCCTCAGCACAAGAAGGATGTTGAGGCTCTGGAATGAGTCCAGAGAAGAGCAACGAAGCTGGTGAAGGGTCTGGAGAACAGGCCTTATGAGGAACGGCTGAGAGAGCTGGGGGTGTTTATCCTAGAGAAGAGGAGGCTGAGAGGAGACCTCATTACTCTCTACAACTCCCTGAAAGGAGGTTGTGGAGAGGAGGGAGCTGGGCTCTTCTCCCAAGGGACAGGGGACAGGACGAGAGGGAATGGCCTCAAGCTCCACCAGGGGAGGTTTAGGCTGGAGATTAGGAGGAGGTTTTTCACAGAAAGGGTCACTGGGCATTGGAATAGGCTGCCCAGGGAGGTGGTTGATTCACCTTCCCTGGAGGTGTTTAAGGCACAGGTAGATGAGGTGCTGAGGGACATGGTTTAGTGTTTGATAGGAATGGTTTGACTCGATGATCCGATGGGTCTCTTCCAATCTGGTTGTTCTATGATTCTATGATTCTATGATTCTATGATCAGACCAAACCAAAAACATCTGCCACACTCCAAAGAGACAGAGGCAAAGTTGTGTGGCCCTGAGCTCCAGGAACAGCCATGACTTCTATTTCATTCCTCCTTGAAGGATGATCTGGAATTCGACCTTGCTGTGAAGGTGCCGTTGGGTGGCGTGGACTGGGATCAAGGTTAACCATTCGCGTGAAGCTGATGTGAGAGCTGGAGCACCGGCATGTGCTCCCCTCCTCCCTCCTGCGCTCAGGTGGCCTCTGGGAAGGCTCCGTTCTTCCCTGGGAACAAGATGCTGCCAGAAAAAAAATAACAATAATGAAAGCGTCACGTGAGTGTGACTCATTCCTGATTGATTGGGGGAACCTGGCATCGTTTTCTGCACCCAGAGCGGCGCTTGTACCAGGGCAAGGAAACCTCCCACGGGATCAGGTTGCTCCCAGCCCCATCCAACCTGGTCTTGAACCCCTCCAGGGATGGGGCAGCCACCACTGCCCTGGGCAACCTGGGCCAGGGCCTCCTCACCCTCACAGCAAAACATTTCTGCCTAAGATCTCATCTCAACCTCCCCTCTTCCAGCTTAAACACACTCCTGCTCATCCCATCCCTACCCTCCCTGATCCAGAGCCCCTCCCCAGCTTTCCTGGAGCCCCTTTCAGCTGCTCTAAGGTCTCCCTGGAGCCTTCTCTTCTCCAGGCTGAACAACCCCAACTCTCTCAGCCTGTACAGGAGGTTCTCCAGCCCTTGCACCATCTCCGTGGCCTCCTCTGGACTCACTCCAACAGCTCCATGTCCTTCCTGAGCTGAGGACTCCAGAGCTGGACCCAGGGTTCCAGGTGGTTCTCACAGAGAGGAGCAGAGGGTCAAATCACCTCCCTCCCTGCTGGCCCCACAGCTCTGGATGCAGCCCAGGACACGGTTGGCCACAAACACACGTTGTCAAATCACATTAAGCTTCTTATGCACCACCACCCGAAGTCCTTTCCCTCAGGGCTGCTGCGAAGTCATAGAATCATAGAACAACCAGGTTGGAAGAGACCCATGTAGAGAGTAATGAGGTCTCCTCTCAGCCTCCTCTTCTCCAGGATAAACACCCCCAGCTCTCTCAGACGCTCCTCATAAGGCCTGTTCTCCAGCCCCTTCACCAGCTTCGTGGCTCTTCTCTGGACTCGCTCCAGAGCCTCAACATCCTTCTTGTGCTGAAGGGCCCACAACTGAACACAGGATTCAAGGAGCGGCCTCACCAGTGCTGAGTCCAGAGGGAGAATCACCTCCCTGGCCCTGCTGGTCACACCTGATCCAAGCCAGGATGCCATTGGCCTTCTTGGCCACCTATGCCAAGTCCTTCAACAACACAGAGTTTAACACAGCAATTGCTAAATCTCTCCTTCCTTTCCCCTTTCCCCCCTCCCTCACAACAGAAGCTGCTGGATGAGCACAGCTTTGTTTCCTTCAAGAGAGACTAACCCTACTATAAGCTGCTGACAGTTCATTTGACACCGTGTTCTCCACTTTAAATGCCATTTTGGAGCTGGAGAGCCACGTGTGTACATGGAATTCCAGCAGACAGCATTCCCCAACCATCACCTGTGCCTGCGAGACGTAATCCAAACACTGGCAGTCTGATTCATAGAATCATAGAACAACCAGGTTGGAAGAGACCCATCGGATCATCGAGTCCAACCATTCAAGGAAACGCTTGAAGGAAAACTTGAAGGGGAACCCTTTCCAATATTGTTCCATGGAGTTTATCTAGTTTTTCTACTCCGTAAATGGTTCTTGACAGCAGCTGATCTCCTTCTAGAGCTCTTGGTGGGGCAGAGGGCACTGGGGAAATTACAGTGTCACTCACCTTAATGAGCCCTTTCCCCTACACTCTCGCGTCTTGCTTCCTGATAAGAAATAGTATGAATCAGTCTGAAACACGGTGCTGCTTCCAAGTAGGAACAGGTTATATTTCAACCTTGAGGACACTGCCAGGAGGAATCATTTCTGATCCTGCTCTGGGCCCCACGCCAGGAGCCACCTTGGAGCTGCGGCAGCCAGAGACAGAATCACAGAATCAGAGAATCACCAGGTTGGAAGAGACCCACCGGATCATCGAGTCCAAACATTCCCATCAATCACCAACCCATGTCCCTCAGCACCTCGTCCACCCGTCCCTTAAACCCCTCCAGGGGAGGTGACAAAAGCAGAGATGAACACACTAAGGATTTTCCCTGACAAACTTATTCATCATTCATAGAGAGAAAATGGTGCAGGGAGCCTGATCTTGTGGTTTTGTGTCACGCGTTCCACCAGCAGGAAAAGGAGCAGCCTGTGTCTCTTGGATTGTTTCCTGCCAGCCCTGCCTGGCCTGGTAAATAAGAGTCATCCTTGTGGGTCAGCAGCAAAGTGAACTCAACTTGATTTACAAAACCTTCCTTTGAAACAAGTCAGTCTTGTGCAATGACCGCCCAGGGCAGTGGTGGCTGCCTCATCCCTGGAGATGTCCAAGGGCAGGTTGGATGGGGCTTGGAGCCCCTGATCCCGTGGGAGGTGTCCCTGCCCATGGCAGAGGATTGGACTGGATGATCTTTAGGGTTTCTTCCAACCCAAACTATTCTATGAGTCTATAATTCTGTTGTTGCCTCCCAGGGCACAACCACTGCTCTGTGTATCCCATCCTGGAGCTCCCCTGCGTCCCTCAGGTGCTCCATAAGCCCCAAGCTCCATCCCAGCAGCGAAGCAGCGAAGGGTGAACTTCTGTGCACCGTTAAAAGCGCCGTTTGGCTGCAGGCTGCACGGAGCACGCTTCTTTCTACATGGACAAGTCGCTGCGGAATACAGCTCCGCAATCCCCACGCGTGTTGCATCACTGCCAGCCGCTAAATGCAATGATGAATCAGACCCACAACTCTCAGTCCTCACTCATACAGAACCTTCTTGATGGGGCCTCTGCGCTGCAGGACAGCTTTAACTCTACAGAAATCACCCTGGGCAGCCTGATCTAGTGGGATGAGGGGTTGGAACTAGGTCATCTGGATGAGGGCATTGAGGGGACCCTTAGCAAGCTTGCAGATGACACAAAGCTGGGTGGAAGTGTCGATCTGCTGGAGCGTAGGGAGGCTCTGCAAAGGGACCTAAACAGGCTGGATCCATGGGTTGAGTCCAATGGGATGAGGGTTAACACGGCCAAATGGCGGGTCCTGCACTTGGGGCACAACAACCCTATGCAGAGCTACAGACTGGGAGAAGTCTGTCTAGAAAGCTGCCAGGAGGAGAGGGACCTGGGGGTGTTGGTTGACAGCGACTGACCATGAGGCAGCAGTGTGCCCAGGGGGCCAAGAAGGCCAATGGCATCCTGGCTTATATCAGAAACGGTGTGACCAGCAGGTCCAGGGAGGTGATTCTTCCTCTGTACTCAGCACTGGTGAGGCTGCTCCTTGAATCCTGTGTTCAGTTGTGGGCCCCTCAGCACAAGAAGGATGTTGAGGCTCTGGAGCGAGTCCAGAGAAGAGCAACAAGGCTGGTGAAGGGTCTGGAGAACAGGCCTCATGAGAAACGGCTGACAGAGCTGGGGGTGTTTAGCCTGGAGAAGAGGAGGCTGAGAGGAGATCTCATTACTCTCTCCAGCTCCCTGAGAGGAGGTTGTAGAGAGGAGGGAGCTGGGCTCTTCTCCCAAGGGACAGGACAAGAGGGAATGGCCTCAAGCTCCACCAGAGGAGATTTAGGCTAGAGATTAGGAGGAAGTTTTTCACACAGAGGGTCATTGGGCATTGGAATAGGCAGCCCAGGGAGGTGGTTGATTCCCCTTCCCTGGAGGTGTTTAAGGGACGGGTAGATGAGGTCCTGAGGGACATGGTGTAGTGTTTGATGGGAATGGTTGGACTCGATGATCCGATGGGTCTCTTCCTAACCTGGTTGTTCTATGATTCTATGATCTTTAAGGTCCCTTCCAACCCAAACCACTCTATGATGGAACATGCCACCAGAAATAGAGTAAGGAATGAGTAAAGCTGCAAAATGAAGTAAAATGCTCCTAGTTCTCCAAAGTCCCTGCCCAAAGAAGGTGCCTGCAGCACCCAGGCCATCTGCCTGGCACCCCACAGCTGATTAGGAGGAGCCAGTTTTGCTTATCCTGGCTGGGCAGGAGCTGCAGGACAACACGGCTGCACCCACCCTGATAAGGCAGGAGTGTCCTACTGGGAGGCAGACACCTTCTGGGAACCCCATTGTGCCTTATCTACAAGATGCAGTGAGATATATATATAATTTTTTTTCACTTTCCGCATCTACAAGTTTGCTAACAGCTGAGCAACACCTTGGGTTAGGTTGGGTTTTATCCTTTTCACAACCTGCTGCTGCCGTCACCAGACTGCGGTGCAGGGACGTGGGTGCGGAATTAGGGGTGAGAAGCATGGACGCTGCTTCACTGCCAGCACTGTGAGGCCACGGAGCAGCAAATTACAGGATATATTTTTTAATTCAGGCGTTCCACGCCAGGTAATTCTATTTTTTTTAATTGGAGAATGGAAAAAGCACCCACTTATGGCATGGTGTAAAGCATTTTCTTTAGTAGATGGATCATAAAATCATAGAATCACAGAATGGGTTGAGTTGGAAGGGACCTCAAAGCCCATCCAGTTCACCCCTTGACTGCTGATTCCCCATCCCGCACAGTGTGGATGCAGCCCCTTCCCAGCACTCGGCCACCGCCAGCACAGAAACCCCAGATCTCCTTAGAAATCATAGAATCATTAAGGCTGGAAAAAACCTCTAAGATCATCCAGCACTCATTTGAAATCATAGAATCATTAAGGTTGGAAAAGACCTCCAAGGTCATCCAGCCCTTCTTAGAAATCATAGAATCATTAAGATAGGAAAAGACCTCTATGATCATCCAGATCAACTATCATCCCAAGCCCAACCCTGCTAAATGTTCAGAGCCTCCTCATAAAGTTTAAAGAGCAGGTCTGGACCTCAGAGCCCTGAGCCATCCTTCGGTTAAAGGTGGTGTCAGCCCCAAAGATGCCCTGGAAGAGGCTCTCTGACACCAGCCTGGGTTTTCCTGCCCACCCGGGTGCAGTGTGTGACGCTCCTGAGAAAAAGCAGCCACAGGGGAACATCAGCTGCCAGGAAACCCAATGCGTTCCAGTTCTTTTTTATCTCTATCTTAGCGAACACCATAAAACCAAGCAAAGGGGATTGTTTTGTCTTCGGGCTGGACTGACCCACTTAATATGAGCATCAGTGTCAGGGTTTAAGCCCTTGCTGAGCACACCGAGATGTCAGTATGTAGATTAGAACTGGAAAACGAAGAACATTAATCCTTGCTCTGGTACAAACTCTTTGGTGCTCCAGTATTCATTTCATAGCCAGTGTGTGTCTAATAAGTTTATAGGTAACGAATCAACCACGGTGTATTGGGTTGATGCCATGAGGTGTCCAAGGCCAGGTTGGATGGGGCTTGGAGCCCCTGAGCCAGTGGGAGGTGTCCCTGTCCCCCCAGTGGAACTGGATGATCTTCATGGTCCCTTCCAACCCAAACCATTCTGTGATTCAACGAACGTGAGTGCAAAATAAATTACAAAGCGCCGAGCCCTGACGATGCTGTGGGTTTATTCTGGCTCCAAAACATCCCAAATCTGAAAACTCAGCGCTGTGGCTCCTCCGAAGCCACGCAGACGGATCCCAGCACCAATTAACTGTTATGCAACCTCAGAGGTAAAGGAGGTGTGGATGCAAGGAATTTGGCCTGTGGGTTTTGTTTCAGCGCTCACATAATCTCACCTAATTTACCATTACTTCGCTCGATGGATTAATGGAACAGGGAGAGGCAATACCCGATGTGTATAATTAAGGCTGCCTCTATTACTTCCTGGACTGAACTTTTTTTTTTTAACTTGCCTTTCTAGTTTGAAGCCCTGGGGAAACAATGGAAAAGGTGCAGCACATGTTGGTGGCACTTGCGGGACTGACTGGTGGCACTGGGCAGGGGAGGCCGGAAGGTTCCCACGGGGTTTGGTGGCTTTGGGTACAGACCTTCTCTTTTGTTTGGTTGCGTTTCTGACGCTCAGCAAAATGAGATCCAGAAAGGATGGAGACAAACCTGGCCTGGCATTCACGGGGAGCTGGGGATCATAGAACCATAGGAACATAGAATCCTGGAATGGGCTGGGTTGAAAGGGACCTCAAAGCCCATCCTGTTCCACCCAGGGACACCTCCCACTGGATCTGGTTGCTCCAGGCTCCATCCAACCTGCCCTTGAACCCCTCCAGGGATGGGTAAACCACCACTGCTCTGGGTAACCTGTTCCAGGGCCTTCCCACCTTCACAGGAACACATTTCTCCCTAAGATCTCATCTAAATCTCCCCTCTTTCAGCTCAAAACCATTCTCCCTCATCCTGTCCCTGCCCTCCCTGATTGAGAGTCCCTCCCCAGCTTTCCTGGAGCCCCTTTCAGCCTCATCCTGTCCCTGCCCTCCCTGATTGAGAGTCCCTCCCCAGCTTTCCTGGAGCCCCTTTCAGCACTGGAAGCTGCTCTAAGGTCTCCCTGGAGCCTTCTCTTCTCCAGACTCAACAACCCCAGCTCTCTCAGCCTTGTACAGGAGGTGTTCCAGCCCTTGGATCATCTCTGTGGCCTCCTCTGGACTTGCCCAAACAGCTCCACGTCCTTCCTGGGCTGAGGACTCCAGAGCCGCACGCAGGGCTCCAGGTGAGCATAAAGCCACACTGCTAAAATCATCAAACTTGCCTGAAGAAAACAGCTTGATGGAGACCCAACATGCACAGATCGACCGCAACATCCCGAGCAAGGTGTGAGCAGGGTGCTCGGCCCCTATCTCGTTGCCCACCCCACCCCACCCTCCCAAATATCAGCCCGTGCTGAGCAGCAGGACCAGCAGATACAGGAGCAGCTGGGGCAGGCGGCAACTGTTGTTGTTGATCAAGGTGGAGCAGCTTGGGTTTTCTGGCTGGTGGGGGCACGAAGGTGGGTGTGGAGGGGGAGGCAGGACTGAGCTGTATCTCCCAGCTGGGCTTTTTGCCTTGAATTTTTGTATTTCTTTATTAAAATGCTCCTCTTCTCATTTCAGAGATGGAGAGACATCACTGCAACTCGACCGTCCCTCACCCTCCTCAGTAGTCACTCAGATGCAATCCTCTATTTTGGATGTCTCAGCTTGAAATACTCAATTAAGTCTCTGCCTTTGAAGACTATGAAGGCCATAAGTGAAGGAGCACTGAGCTTTCGCCATGCATTTCGCATCCAGAGCTCTCCCTGGTTTGTTGAAAATCATGATCAGATTGTGAACAGAGAAACCAAATCCGGCTGGGGGTGAAGCACCAGAGCCTGGATTCTCTGTCTGATCCCCTTATGAAAAGCAGATGTGACAGAGGAGTGGTTTGCTCTGAGCGGCATCCTCTGCAGGACTCCCCAGCTGGAGGGGAACGTGGAAGGCAGCGGCTTTTCACCCGAGTTCATTTTCTGCTGCATTTCCTCTTTCTCTGCCCACATGAGAAACTTTCATCTTTGCCTCTCAAGCTGCTGTCGGTGCCTCTCAAAAAGCACTTTGAGTTTTGCTTCCTTACTTATTGCAGAACCACCAGCACAGCCCAGTTCATAGAATCATAGAATTATAGAATCATAGAATCACCAGGTTGGAAGAGACCCACCGGATCATCGAGTCCAACCATTCCCATCAATCACTGACCCATGTCCCTCAGCACTTCGTCCACCCGTCCCTTAAACCCCTCCAGGAAAGGTGAATCAACCCCCTCCCTGGGCAGTCTCTGACACTGTCCAGTGACCCTTTCCATGAAAATTTTTTTCCTTATGTCTAGCCTGACCCTCCCCTGGTAGAGCTTGAGGCCATTCCCTCTCGTCCTGTCCCTTGGGAGAAGAGCCCAGCTCCCTCCTCTCCACAACCTCCTCTCAGGGAGTTGCAGAGAGCAATGAGGTCTCCTCTCAGCCTCCTCTTCTCCAGGATAAACACCCCCAGCTCTCTCAGCCGTTCCTAATAGGGCCTGTTCTCCAGCCCCTTCACCAGCTTCACTGCTCTTCTCTGGACAGGACCTGCAGGGAGAAGGAGCTCTTAGTCCTGTTCCTGCTTTGCAAGAGAAACACAGAACATTGGGTCAGCTGCCAGAGCTGGAGTCAGCACAAGAACTTGGAGGAGGGAGCAAAGCTCTGCCCAGCCTGCACTCCATTGGGATGAATCCCTTCAGGGCTTCCCTGTGCTCGCTCAGCAAGGTGGATGTTCAACCACCAGGCTGGTGGGATCCATTCCTGAGCTCCCACTCACCAGCCACACAGCTAAAAACTGTTAGCAGCCCCTCAGTTCATTTCAGAGCTTAATTGACCCCAAAAGCAGTTGTTTCAAGTTATGATGCTTTGGGGAATGGCTGCAGGACAGACGGATCCCAATGCTGCCGTCATCTAGAGAGACAAAAGCACAAGTAGGAGCATGTCAGTGTCAGGAAAGGCTTCATGCAAGAAAAAAAGAGGAAAGAAAAGGAAGGGGAAAAAAGCCATGTGAACACAAAAAGCTGCACTGGGCGGGTGGTGGTTTGCTGGGGGTCGAGTGCGATTTCTGCATCACTGGCAAGTTTTGGCCAGGGCTTGGTCTGGGCTGGACTGGATCTTAGAAATAGTGCAAATAAGCTGAAATTGGGAGTTGCCAATGAATCCGTTGTTGCCGGAGCCTGCAGGCGGCACAAAATGGAAGCCTAGGAGGAATGCGCAAGTTGTTTTTGTGCATGCTAATTATTTCCAGCTGCACGCTCTTTGCGGCGACGGAGGAAACGTTACTTGTTTGTTGAATATTTTTCATTCCGCTGTCAATGGCATCGTCAGCGAGAGGAAAGCCTTCCCCTCTGGCTGCTGCTCGTGCTGGTGAGGTGACCCTGGACTCTGGCTTGGGTGCTTGGTCGAGGGGACCTCCCAGTGTTTTGCATGGTCGGAGAGTTTCCTTCAAGCCCCAAATCCTGCTTTGTTCCCCCTGTGCAGTCTGGAGAAAATCTGGGATCAGAATCATGGAGTGGTTTGGGTTGGAAGGGGCCTCCAAGCCCATCCAGTTCCACCCCTGCCATGGGCAGGGACACCTCCCACTGGATCAGGCGCTCCTACCCTCACAGTGAAGTATTTCTGCCTAAGATCTCATCTCAATCTCCCCTCTTTCAACTGAAAACCATTCCCCTTCATCCTGTCCCTGCCCTCCTTGATCAAGAGCCCCTCCCCAGCTCTCCTGTAGCCCCTTTCTAAGGTCTCTCTGGAGCCTTCTCTTCTCCAGGCTGAGCAGCCCCAACTCTCAGCCTGGCCTCATGCTGCTGGAGCTAAAAGCGAAATCCGGGTGTTCGCTTTTGTCCCGTTTCCCTTTTGCTGGGTGCCTAGGGATGAAGGCAAAGTGTGCAATGCGACCACTTGTGACAGCAGAAGGGATAGAAGAAGCTGAGAAGCCAGAGCGGCCTGGCCGGTCCAGCTCTTCTCCTCCCGTGAGTGAAAAGCAGCCGCAGGGGAGCAATTTTTGACCTTAGACTATCACCCAGCGTGTTGCTTACCCCTGGAGAAGCAGTTCACAACCCACACAAGCTAGAGGCAACACCGTGCCAGCCTGTGCCCGGACATGCGTCTATCACCGAGCGTGTAGTTTTGCTCACACACCCACGTTCCATCCGACTGTGGCTGCTGGGATGAGGCTGAAGGTCTCAGCCCAGGGAGGTGAAGCTCCAGCAAAGCTCCTCAGCTTTGCTGCTGGTTCTTTCTGTGATTACTTCAGAGATTTCTGGACAAACGTTGCGTTTTCCAGGTCTCGGTCCCGTGATCCTGGAGCTGCACAGGCACACACTGTGCTGCCGCTCAGTGGCAATGCACGGAGGGTTCATAAAATCAGATTTGGTTGGAAAAGACCTTTGAGATCATTGTGTCCAACCATACCAATCCACCACCAAACTATCCCTGAGCACCTCCTCTAACTGTCTTTTAAACACCTCCAGGACTGGGGACTCCACCAACTCCCTGGGCTGTTGTTCCAGTACCCGAGAACTCTTTTGGAGAAGAAATTTTCCCCAATATCCAATCTAAACCTCCCCGGCACAGCTTGAGGCCACTTCTCATTCCATCCATAGAAGGCCAATGCTATCCTGGCTTGGATCAGAAATGGTGTGACCAGCAGGACCAGGGAGGTGCTTCTCCCTCTGGACTCAGCACTGGTGAGGCCACTCCTTGAATCCTGTGTTCAGTTCTGGGCCCCTCAGCACAAGAAGGATGTTGAGGCTCTGGAGCGAGTCCAGAGAAGAGCAACGAGGCTGGTGAAGGGGTTGGAGAACAGGCCCTATGAGGAGCATCTGAGAGAGCTGGGGGTGTTTAGCCTGGAGAAGAGGAGGCTGAGAAGAGACCTCATTACTCTTTCCAACTCCCTGAAAGGAGGTTGTGGAGAGGAGGGAGCTGGGCTCTTCTCCCAAGGGACAGAGGACAGGACCAGAGGGAATGGCCTGAAGCTCCACCAGGGGAGATTTAGGCTAGAGATTAGGAGGAAGTTCTTCACGGAAAGGGTCACTGGGCATTGGAATAGGCTGCCCAGGGAGGTGGTTGATTCACCTTCCCTGGAGGTGTTTAAGGCACAGGTAGATGAGGTCCTGAGGGACGTGGGTTAGTGTTTGATAGGAATGGTTGGACTCAATGATCTGATGGGTCTCTTCCAACCTGGTTGTTCTATGATTCTATGATCTTTTGTGCACTTGCACGCGAGGGTCACACAAAGGCACCAGTACCACTGGCCACTCGGCCATCATAACTCGCCCCTTGCCCCTTCAATGGCCACGCCCCCTCCGTAATTTAGAGTCTGTTGCACCACGCCCCTTATGGCGTAACCACGCCCCCACGCATGGGAATATGGTCCTCTGGCCACGCCCCCAAC
>JAUMJK010001896.1:0-44438 GCA_033558105.1 Coccyzus lansbergi | reverse complement strand
CCAAAGCTCCCTGATTCCCCCTAGTTCACCCCTGTCCCCCCAGTACCCCCAATCCCTGGATCCCCCTATTCCCCCCAATCCCTGGATCCCCCTATTCCCCCCAATCCCCCTAATGCCTGAATCCCTCCCTACTCTATCCAATCCCTCTGATGCCTGGATCCCCCTGTCCCCCCAATACCTGAACCCCCCCTATTCCTTCCAATCTCCCCGATTCCTCCTTGTTCCCCCTTTTCCCCCCCAATACCCCCAATCCCTAGATCCCCTCCTGTCCCCCCAATATCTGGAACCCCCTATTCCCCCCAATCTCCCCGATTCCCCCTGGTCCCCCAATGCCCCCAATCCTTGGATCCCTCCCATTCCCCCTGTCCCCCCAATCCCCCTAATGCCTGGATCCCTCCCTACTCTCCCCAATCCCCCTAATGCCTGGATCCCCCCTGTCCCCCCAGTCCCCCCCAATCCCCCTAATGCCTGGATACCCCTGTTCCCCCAGTCCCCCCAATTCCCCTAATGCCTGACTCCCCCATTCCCCCCTCGTCCCCCAATCCCCCTAATGCCTGGCTCCCCCCTGTCCCCCCAGTTCCCCCTGTCCCTCCATCCCCCTAATAGCTGGCTCCCCCCAGTCCCCCCAATCCCCCTAATGCCTGTCTCCCCCCTGTCCCCCCAGTCCCCCCATTCCTCTCTGTCCCCCCCAATCCCCCTAATGCCTGGATCCCCCCCTGTCCCCTTAATGCCTGTCTCCCCCCTGTCCCCCCCATTCCCCTCTGTCCCCCCAATTCCCCTAATGCCTGGATTGCCCCTGTCCCCCCAATTCCCCCAGTCCCCCCAATCCCCCTAATGCCTGGCTCCCCCTTGTCCCCTCATTCCCCCTGTCCCCCCAATCCCCCTAATGCCTGGCTCCCCCCATTCCCCCAGTCCCCCCAATCCCTGGCTCCCCCCTGTCCCCCCATTCCCCCCTGTCCCCCCCAATCCCCCTAATGCCTGGCTCCCCCCTGCCCCCCCCATTCCTCCCAGTCCCCCTAATGTCTGTCTCGTCCGTGTCCCCCAATCCCCCTAATGCCTGCCCCCCACCATCCCCCCATTCCTCCCAGTCTCCCCAATCCCCCTAATGCCTACCCCCCCCAATCCCCCCATTCCCCCCAGTCTCCCCAATCCCCCTAATGCCTGGCTCCCCCCTACCCCCCCAGTTCCCCCTCGTCTCCCAATCCCCCCAATCCCTAGATCCCCCGTGTCCCCCCAGTATCTGGCTCCCCCTATTCCCTCCAATCTCCCCCATTCCCCCCAGTCTCCCCAATCCCCCTAATGCCTGGCTCCCCCTATTCCCCCCAGTCCCCCCATTCCCCCTGTCCCCCCAATTCCCCTAATGCCTGGCTCCCCCCTACCCCCCCAGTTCCCCCTCGTCTCCCAATCCCCCCTGTCCCCCCAGTATCTGGCTCCCCCTATTCCCTCCAATACCTCCCCCCTGCGCCCCCATTCCCGCCGTTACCTGCAGCGTCGTGGGCGTCGTCGGGGCGTGGGGGTCCCCTCGAGGCGCTGGGCGATGCGGCTCTCGACGACGAGGGCTCTGGGGGTGCGCAGGCGGTTGTGGGCGCAGGGCTGGCGGCAGCGAGGGCAGCGCAGGACGGGGACGGACAGGGGGTGCTCCCGGGAATCGGGGGGACGCCCCGGCGGCTCGTCGGGGCGCAGGCAGCGGCGGCAGCAGCTGTGCTCGCAGGCCAGCAGCACCGGGTCGCGCAGCCGCTGCCCGCAGCCCACGCAGGCCGTGTCCCGCGCCAACCGCGCCAGGGAACCCCACTCGGGAGCCGGGGGAACCCCCCGGGCCGGGGAACCCCCCTGCGGCACCCCCGAGGGGGCCATGGCGTGCGCGGGCGTGTGCGAGGCGTGTGCGAGGCGTGTGCGAGGCGTGTGCGGGTGGCAACGGGCAGGGAGGGAGGGGGGGAGGGAGGGACGGCCATGGGGAGGGACAGGCCGAGGGACGACAGTGACGTGGGGGGGACAGGGGGGAGGACGTGGGGACACGTGGGCACAGGGACAGGGATGGACGTGGGGACACTTGGAGAGAGGGACAGGGATGGACATGGAAGGACATGTGGACACTTGGAGAGTGGGATGTGGATACAGGGACAGGGATGGACATGGGGACACGTGGACAGAGGGACAGGGATGGACATGGAAGGACATGGAGACACTTGGAGAGAGGGATGTGGATAGAGGGACAGGGATGGACATGGGGACACTTGGACAGAGGGACAGGGATGGACATGGAAGGACATGGACACACCTGGAGAGAGGGACAGGGATGGACATGGAAGGACATGGGGACACTTGGAGAGAGGGATGTGGATAGAGGGACAGGGATGGACATGGGGACACTTGGACAGAGGGACAGGGATGGACATAGAAGGACATGGAGACACTTGGAGAGAGGGATGTGGACAGAGGGACAGGGATGGACATGGAAGGACATCTGGAGAGAGGAACAGGGATGGACACGGATGTGGACAGAGGGACAGGGAAGGACATGGAAGGACATGGGGACACTTGGAGAGAGGGACAGGGATGGACATGGGAACAACTGGACTCGGGGAAGGACATGGGGACACTTGGAGAGAGGGATGTGGATACAGGGACAGGGATGGACATGGGGACACTTGGACAGAGGGACAGGGATGGACACAGAAGGACATGGAGACACTTGGAGAGAGGGACAGGGATGGACACAGGGACACTTGGACACAGGGATGTGGACAGAGGGACAGGGAAGGACAGGGAAGGACATGGGGACACTTGGAGAGAGGGTCGGGGAAGGACGGGGACACTTGGACATAGGGATGTGGACAGAGGGACAGGGAAGGAGAGGGAAGGACATGGGGACACTTGGAGAGAGGGATGTGGATACAGGGACTGGGGTGGACATGGAAGGACACGGGGACACTTGGATACAGGGACATGGAAGGACATGGGGACACTTGGAGAGAGGGACAGGGATGGACATGGGGACAACTGGACACAGGGAAGGACATGGGGACACTTGGAGAGAGGGATGTGGATACAGGGACTGGGATGGACATGGGGACAACTGGACACAGGGAAGGACATGGGGACACTTGGAGAGAGGGATGTGGATACAGGGACTGGGATGGACATGGAAGGACACAGGGACACTTAGACACAGGGACATGGAAGGATATGGGAACACATGGAGAGAGGGACAGGGATGGACATGGGGACACGTGGACAGAGGGACAGGGAAGGACGTGGGGACACGTGGACAGAGGGACAGGAATGGACATGGAAGGACACAGGGACACTTGGAGAGAGGGACAGGGATGGACTCAGGGACACTTGGAGAGAGGGACAAGGAAGGACATGGAAGGACATGGAGACACTTGGAGAGAGGGATGTGGATACAGGGACAGGGATGGACACGGAAGGACACGGGGACATTTGGACAGAGGGACATGGAAGGACATGGGGACACCTGGACAGACGGATAGGGATGGACATGGAAGGACATGGGGACACTTGGAGAGTGGGACAGGGATGGACTCACTTGGACACAGGGATGTGGACAGAGGGACAGGGATGGACATGGGGACACTTGGAGAGAGGGACGTGGCTAGAGGGACAGGGATGGACATGGAAGGACATGGGGACACTGAGACACAGGGAAGGGCATGGGGACACCTGGACAGACGGATAGGGATGGACATGGAAGGACATGGGGACACGTGGACAGAGGGACAGGGATGGACATGGAAGGACATGGGGACACTTGGACACGGAGACATGGAAGGACAGAGGGACAGAGATGGCCCCAGGAGGACACAGGACGACACAGAAGGGGTTGGGCTGGAAGGGACCTGGAAGGTCACCCAGTGCCACTCCCATGGATCCACCTGCCAGGGCTCCAGCCCCATCCAGCCTGGCCCTGAGCCCCTCCAGGGCTGGAGCAGCCACCCCTGCTCCGGGTGGAGAAATTCCCCTCTCCAGTTCATCCCAGTTGCCCTCGTCCCACCCCCACAAGCCTTCCTGACCTCCCTCCCAGCTGCCCTGGAGCCCCTTCCAGGCCCCAAGGTCTCCTCGGAGCCTTCTCTCCTCCAGCCTGAACAACCCCGACTCTCTCAGCCTCCTCCGGGAGGTTCTCCGGCCCTCGCGCCGTCCTCGGAGCCTCCTCTGGAATATTCCAACGGCTCCAGCTCCTCCTGATGTGGAGGATTTCACAGAATCACAGAACAACCAGGCTGGAAGAGACCCATCGGATCTTCTAGTCCAACCATTCCTATCAAACACTAAACCAAGTCCCTCAAGACCTCATCCACCCGTCCCTTAAACACCTCCAGGGAAGGGGAATCAACCCCCTCCCTGGGCAGCCTATTCCAATGCCCAATGACCTTTTCTGTGAAAAACTTCCTCCTAATCTCCAGCCTAAACCTCCCCTGGTGGAGCTTGAGGCCATTCCCTCTCGTCCTGTCCCTTGGGAGAAGAGCCCAGCTCCCTCCTCTCCACAACCTCCTCTCAGGGAGTTGGAGAGAGCAATGAGGTCTCCTGATGTGGAGGATTTCAGAGCTGGACACCCTCCCGGAGATGAGGTGTCACCGGAAAGGGGACAATCCCCTCCCTCGACAGCTCCAAAGCTTCGTTGGCAGCTCCTGTGGAGGTTCTCCTCCCCCAGCAGCCCAAGTCCTGCTCCATCCCATCCTCCCCAACCTGGACTGGAAGCAGGAATCGCCCTGATCCAGCGGCAAGAGACCTTGTTCAACCCCCTGAGGTTCTCCAGGTCCCTCCGGATGGTCCCATCCTTCTGGTGTCACCTCCAAACTCACTGAGGTCACCCTCCAGACCATTAAGGAAGAGATGAACCCGCACTGGTCCCAGTAAGGACCCCACTGGTCACCCATCTCCGTCTGGACTCGGAGCCGTCGACCATCCCATCGTTCCTTCTCCACCGAACCCTCCCATCCATCTCTCTCTCTCTGGCTCAAGGACCATGTTGAGAAGTCCTGGAAGGTTGGATCTCCAAGCCCAGAAGCCACCAGGTTGGTGGGAAGGTGGGGATGGACACAGAGGGACAGGGAAGGGACAAGAGGGAAGGAGACGGGTGGACGTGGGGACACGGGGAGGGACACGGCCACAAACCCCATCCCGGAGGTGCCGAGAGCCGAATCCCGGTGGCACCAAACATCAGAGCATCAAACTCCGCCCATGTTGGAGCCAAACGCTGTCCGTGCAGAGCTCCGGATGCTGTGGTGCCAGACGCCAAACCCTGTCGGAGCCGAATCATGCAGCAGATCCTGGTGGTGCCGGATATCGGAGCAGCAAACCCTGGCGATGTCGGGAAGAGAAAGCCTCGTGGGGCCACAGCAACAGGTCCCGGTGGCAATTCAGAGTCCAAAATCCTGGGAGTACCAAAGCCCCAGATCCTGGTTCCGTCTCAGAATCCCAAGCTCCAGCTCCAGAGCACCAGGTCCTGTTGGCTCTTCAGAATCCCAAGCTCCAGATTCTGGTACCGTCTTAGAGCCCAACTCCAGCTCCCGGGAGGGCCAGAGCCCCAGATCCTGGCTCCGTCTCAGAATCCCAAACTCCAGCTCCAGGAGAGCACCAGCTCCTTTTATCTCTTCAGAATCCCAAACTCCAGCTCCCGGCAGGGCCAGAGCACCGGATCCTGGTTCCATCTCAGAATCCCAAACTCCAGCTCCAGAGCACCAGATCCAGTTGGCTCTTCAGAATCCCAAGCTCCAGATTCTAGTACCGTCTTAGAGCCCCAAACTCCAGCTCCCGGCAGGGCCAGAGCACCAGATCCTGGCTCCGTCTCAGAATCCCAAACTCCAGCTCCAGGAGAGCACCAGCTCCTTTTATCTCTTCAGAATCCCAAACTCCAGCTCCCAGCAGGGCCAGAGCACCGGATCCTGGTTCTGTCTTAGAGCTCCAAGCTCCAGCTCCCGGCAGGACCAGAGCACCAGATCCTGGTTCCGTCTCAGAATCCAAAACTCCAGCTCCAGAGCACCAGATCCAGTTGGCTCTTCATAATCCCAAGCTCCAGATTCTAGTACCGTCTTAGAGCCCCAAATTCCAGCTCCCGGCAGGGCCAGAGCATCAGATCCTGGTTCTCTCTTAGAGCCCCAAACTCCAGCTCCCGGGAGGGCCAGAGCCCCAGATCCTGGTTCCGTCTCAGAATCCCAAACTCCAGCTCCAGGAGAGCACCAGCTCCTTTTATCTCTTCAGAATCCCAAACTCCAGCTCCCGGCAGGACCAGAGCATCAGATTCTGGTTCTGTCTCAGAATCCAAAACTCCAGCTCCAGAGCACCAGATCCTGTTGGCTCTTCAGAATCCCAAGCTCCAGATTCTGGTACTGTCTTAGAGTCCCAAACTCCAGCTCCAGAGCACCAGATCCATTTCTCTCTTCAGAATCCCAAGCTCCAGATTCTGGTACCGTCTTAGAGCCCCAAACTCCAGCTCCCGGCAGGGCCAGAGCACCGGATCCCGGTTCCGTCTCAGAATCCCAAACTCCATCTCCAGAGCACCAGCTCCATTTATCCCTTGAGAACCCCAAGCTCCATCCATCTCCCCCAAGGCCGAACCCCATCTCCCAGCAGCCCCCGGACACCCCAGATTCCCGCCCCCCCTCCTCTCCCCCTCACTCCCAATCGGTGGGCGAGCAGATGACGAGCGGCGCCGCGTTCTTGCGCCCGGCGCGGATCCCGGGGTAGAAGAGCGGCCGCAGCTTCTCGGCGAAGGTGTCGCTGAAGGTGAAGATGTGGGAGCGGTCGGTGACGTTGTAGAAGGCCACCTTGCCGGCCTCGTAGTCCAGGAAGACGCCGACGCGCTTGGGTTTGACCCGGAGGGCGAGCGGCGTGAAGGGGGTGGTGGTGGCCGCGTACTTGTCCCCGTTCCAGAGGCGGATGCGCCAGTAGCCGGTCTCGGGCAGGGCCATCAGCTCCCCTTTGCGGTTGACGGAATCCTTGCAGACGCCGAGCGCCCAGTGGGTCTTGTCGCCCACCTCCACCTCCCAGTAGTGGCGGCCGGAGGTGAAGCCCTGGGCGGCCAGCACGCAGGGGTAGGCCGTGAAGCGCTGCGGCGTCTCCGGCAGGTCCGGCAGCCGCGTCTCCACGAAGCGCACGCTCCTGCGGTCCTCCGACACCAGCAGGTTGGGGTGAGCCGTGGCCGGGTCCAGCGTCACCTCCGCTGCGCCAGGAGAGACGGGAGGGGAGGTCAGAGAAACAGAGACTGCAAGAGGACTGGAGAATCGGAGACACGAGGGGAGTCGGAGAATCGGAGACACGAGGGGAGTCGGAGAATCGGAGACACGAGGGGACTGACGGAATCGGAGGCAGGAGGGGAGTCGGAGAATGAGAGACACAAGGGGACTCGGAGAATGAGAGACACGAGGAGAGTCGGAGAATCAGAGACACGAGGGGAGTCGGAGAATCGGAGACACGAGGGGACTGACGGAATCGGAGGCAGGAGGGGAGTCGGAGAATGAGAGACACAAGGGGACTCGGAGAATGAGAGACACGAGGGGAGTCGGAGAGTCCAAGGAATGAGGGGAGTCGGAGGCACGAGGGGAGTCAGAGAGTCAGAGGCATGAGGGGAGATGGAGAGTCAGAGACACAAGGGGAGTCGGAGAGTCTGAGGAACAAGGAGAGTCAGAGAGTCAGAGGCTCGAGGGGAGTCCGAGAGTCAGAGGCAGGAGGGGAGTCCAAGAGTCAGAAGCACAAGGGAAGTCAGAGAGTGGGAGACACGAGGGGAGTTAGAGAGTTGGAGACATGAGGGGAGTCGGAGAATGAGAGACGTGAGGAGAGTTGGAGAGGCAGAGACACAAGGGGAGTCGGAGAGTCGGAGACACGAGGGGAGTCAGAGAGTCGGAGGCAGGAAGGGAATTGAGAGTCAGAGGTGCGAGGGGAGTTGGAGAGTCAGAGACTTCAGGAAACTGATGGTTGAACAGGAGGAGCCAGGAGGCCAAGAAGGCCAAGGGCATCTTGGCTCGGAGTAGCCACAGTGTGGCCAGCAGGGCCAGGGAGATGCTTCTCCCTCTGGGGAGACCCAACCTCCAATCCTGGATTCAGTTTGGGGCCAAGAAGGATGTTGAGGCTCTGGAGCGAGTGCAGAGAAGAAGCAACAAAGCTGGAGAAGGGGCTGGAGGCCACGTCTGAGGGACCTGAGGGTGTTTCTCCTGGAGAAGAGGAGGCTGAGGGGAGACCTCATTGCTCTCTGCAACTCCCCGAGAGCGAGAGGAGGTTGTGGGGAGGAGGGAGCTGGGCTCTTCTCCCAAGGGACAGGACAAAATGGCCTCCAGCTCCTCCAGGGCAGGTTTCACGCTCGACGTGAGGGAAAAATTCTTCATGGAAAAGGGTCGTTGGGAGCTGGAAGAGGGAGGGGGTTGAGTCTCCTTCCCTGGAGGGTTTAAGGGACGTGTGGACGAGGTGCTGAGGGACACGGGTCAGTGATTGATGGGAAGGGCTGGACTCCGTGACCCTGTGGGTCTCTTCCAAGCTGCTGGTTCCGTGATTGGACACAACCCCCCCCCCTGCTCAGGTCTCGCCAGGGAGGAGCTCACATCGATCCTTTCCTCTCTCATCACCCCAAGTCCTTCCCCTCGGGGCTGCTCTCAATCCCATCCCATCATCCCCGGCCTGGGCCTCGGCCTGGTCGAACCTCATGAGGCTGTGGGATTTGGGATTTGGGGGAATTCCTCACCCAGGAGGCGCCGGGAGATCCTGCGGAGGGTGAAGTATTGTCGGGGGAAGCTGATGAAGTTCTTCTCCAGCTCGATGGCCACGGACGCTGGACCCTCCTCGGGAGCCGCCGCCACCGCCTCCTTGTACCTGCCGACAGCCCCGGGGAGGTGGGAATGGCTGGAGAAGGGGAGAAGCCCCGAATCCCCTTTGTCTGCCCCAAAATGGAGCCTGGAGAGCAGCTCGGAGGAGCCGCAAGGAGCTTTACCTGTCCAGGGTGTCCTTGATGTCCTGGAAGGGGGAGAAGGAAAGGAAAATGGAGGAGGGAGAAGGGAAAATGGAGGAGGGAGAAGGGGAAATGGAGGAGGGAGAAGGGGAAGTGGAGGAGGGAGAAGGGGAAACGGAGGAGGGAGAAGGGGAAACGGAGGAGGGAGAAGGGGAAACGGAGGAGGGAGAAGGGGAAGTGGAGGAGGGAGAAGGGAAAATGGAGGAGGGAGAAGGGGAAATGGAGGAGGGAGAAGGGGAAATGGAGGAGGGAGAAGGGGAAATGGAGGAGGGAGAAGGGGAAATGGAGGAGGGAGATGGGAAAGTGGAGGAGGGAGAAGGGAGGAAAATGCGAGGAGGGAGAAGGGAAAATGGAGGAGGGAGAAGGGGAAATGGAGGAGGGAGAAGGGGAAATGGAGGAGGGAGAAGGGGAAATGGAGGAGGGAGAAGGGAGGAAAATGCGAGGAGGGAGAAGGGGAAATGGAGGAGGGAGAAGGGAAAATGGAGGACGGAGAAGGGAAAGTGGAGGAGGGAGAAGGGGAAACGGAGGAGGGAGAAGGGGAAATGGAGGAGGGAGAAGGGAAAGTGGAGGAGGGAGAAGGGGAAATGGAGGAGGGAGAAGGGAAAGTGGAGGAGGGAGAAGGGAAAGTGGAGGAGGGAGAAGGGAAAGTGGAGGAGGGAGAAGGGGAAACGGAGGAGGGAGAAGGGAAAACGGAGGAGGGAGAAGGGAAAACGGAGGAGGGAGAAGGGGAAACGGAGGAGGGAGAAGGGAAAACGGAGGAGGGAGAAGGGGAAACGGAGGAGGGAGAAGGGGAAACGGAGGAGGGAGAAGGGAAAGTGGAGGAGGGAGAAGGGGAAATGGAGGAGGGAGAAGGGAAAGTGGAGGAGGGAGAAGGGAAAGTGGAGGAGGGAGAAGGGGAAATGGAGGAGGGAGAAGGGAGGAAAATGCGAGGAGGGAGAAGGGAAAGTGGAGGAGGGAGAAGGGGAAACGGAGGAGGGAGAAGGGGAAATGGAGGAGGGAGAAGGGGAAATGGAGGAGGGAGAAGGGGAAATGGAGGAGGGAGAAGGGAAAGTGGAGGAGGGAGAAGGGAAAGTGGAGGAGGGAGAAGGGGAAATGGAGGAGGGAGAAGGGAAAGTGGAGGAGGGAGAAGGGGAAATGGAGGAGGGAGAAGGGAAAGTGGAGGAGGGAGAAGGGAAAGTGGAGGAGGGAGAAGGGGAAACGGAGGAGGGAGAAGGGGAAATGGAGGAGGGAGAAGGGAAAGTGGAGGAGGGAGAAGGGGAAACGGAGGAGGGAGAAGGGGAAACGGAGGAGGGAGAAGGGGAAACGGAGGAGGGAGAAGGGAAAGTGGAGGAGGGAGAAGGGGAAATGGAGGAGGGAGAAGGGGAAATGGAGGAGGGAGAAGGGGAAATGGAGGAGGGAGAAGGGGAAATGGAGGAGGGAGAAGGGGAAATGGAGGAGGGAGAAGGGAAAACGGAGGAGGGAGAAGGGGAAACGGAGGAGGGAGAAGGGGAAACGGAGGAGGGAGAAGGGGAAACGGAGGAGGGAGAAGGGAAAATGGAGGAGGGAGAAGGGGAAATGGAGGAGGGAGAAGGGAAAGTGGAGGAGGGAGAAGGGGAAATGGAGGAGGGAGAAGGGGAAATGGAGGAGGGAGAAGGGGAAATGGAGGAGGGAGAAGGGGAAATGGAGGAGGGAGAAGGGGAAATGGAGGAGGGAGAAGGAAAGGAAAATGGAGGAGGGAGAAGGAAAGGAAAATGGAGGAGGGAGAAGGAAAGGAAAATGGAGGAGGGAGAAGGGGAAATGGAGGAGGGAGAAGGGGAAATGGAGGAGGGAGAAGGGGAAATGGAGGAGGGAGAAGGGGAAATGGAGGAGGGAGAAGGGGAAATGGAGGAGGGAGAAGGGAGGAAAATGCGAGGAGGGAGAAGGGAAAGTGGAGGAGGGAGAAGGGGAAACGGAGGAGGGAGAAGGGAAAGTGGAGGAGGGAGAAGGGGAAATGGAGGAGGGAGAAGGGGAAATGGAGGAGGGAGAAGGGAAAGTGGAGGAGGGAGAAGGGAAAGTGGAGGAGGGAGAAGGGAAAGTGGAGGAGGGAGAAGGGAAAACGGAGGAGGGAGAAGGGGAAACGGAGGAGGGAGAAGGGGAAACGGAGGAGGGAGAAGGGAAAATGGAGGAGGGAGAAGGGGAAATGGAGGAGGGAGAAGGGGAAATGGAGGAGGGAGAAGGGAAAACGGAGGAGGGAGAAGGGGAAACGGAGGAGGGAGAAGGGGAAACGGAGGAGGGAGAAGGGGAAACGGAGGAGGGAGAAGGGAAAATGGAGGAGGGAGAAGGGGAAATGGAGGAGGGAGAAGGGAAAGTGGAGGAGGGAGAAGGGGAAATGGAGGAGGGAGAAGGGGAAATGGAGGAGGGAGAAGGGGAAATGGAGGAGGGAGAAGGGGAAATGGAGGAGGGAGAAGGGGAAATGGAGGAGGGAGAAGGGGAAATGGAGGAGGGAGAAGGGGAAATGGAGGAGGGAGAAGGGGAAATGGAGGAGGGAGAAGGAAAGGAAAATGGAGGAGGGAGAAGGAAAGGAAAATGGAGGAGGGAGAAGGAAAGGAAAATGGAGGAGGGAGAAGGGGAAATGGAGGAGGGAGAAGGGGAAATGGAGGAGGGAGAAGGGGAAATGGAGGAGGGAGAAGGGGAAATGGAGGAGGGAGAAGGGGAAATGGAGGAGGGAGAAGGGAGGAAAATGCGAGGAGGGAGAAGGGAAAGTGGAGGAGGGAGAAGGGGAAACGGAGGAGGGAGAAGGGGAAATGGAGGAGGGAGAAGGGGAAATGGAGGAGGGAGAAGGGGAAATGGAGGAGGGAGAAGGGAAAGTGGAGGAGGGAGAAGGGGAAATGGAGGAGGGAGAAGGGAAAGTGGAGGAGGGAGAAGGGGAAATGGAGGAGGGAGAAGGGAAAGTGGAGGAGGGAGAAGGGAAAGTGGAGGAGGGAGAAGGGAAAACGGAGGAGGGAGAAGGGGAAACGGAGGAGGGAGAAGGGAAAACGGAGGAGGGAGAAGGGGAAATGGAGGAGGGAGAAGGGGAAATGGAGGAGGGAGAAGGGGAAATGGAGGAGGGAGAAGGGGAAATGGAGGAGGGAGAAGGGGAAATGGAGGAGGGAGAAGGGGAAATGGAGGAGGGAGAAGGGAAAGTGGAGGAGGGAGAAGGGGAAATGGAGGAGGGAGAAGGGAAAGTGGAGGAGGGAGAAGGGAAAGTGGAGGAGGGAGAAGGGGAAATGGAGGAGGGAGAAGGGGAAATGGAGGAGGGAGAAGGGAGGAAAATGCGAGGAGGGAGAAGGGAAAGTGGAGGAGGGAGAAGGGGAAACGGAGGAGGGAGAAGGGGAAATGGAGGAGGGAGAAGGGGAAATGGAGGAGGGAGAAGGGGAAATGGAGGAGGGAGAAGGGGAAGTGGAGGAGGGAGAAGGGAAAGTGGAGGAGGGAGAAGGGGAAATGGAGGAGGGAGAAGGGAAAATGGAGGAGGGAGAAGGGAAATGGAGGAGGGAGAAGGGAAAGTGGAGGAGAGAGAAGGGAAAGTGGAGGAGGGAGAAGGGGAAATGGAGGAGGGAGAAGGGAAAGTGGAGGAGGGAGAAGGGAAAATGGAGGAGGGAGAAGGGGAAACGGAGGAGGGAGAAGGGAAAGTGGAGGAGGGAGAAGGGAGGAAACGTGAGAGGGAGAGAAGGAAGGAAAACATGAGGGGGACGAGGAGGAAGGAAGACGTGACGAGGGGGATGAGGAGGGAGGAAGACGTGAGGAGAGGGACAAGGAGGGAGGAAAACACGACAAGAGGGACGAGGAGGGAAGAAAATGCGACAACAGGGAGGAGGAGGGAGGAAAATATGAGGAGAGGGATGAGGAGGGAGGAAAACACCATGAGAGGGACAAGGAGGGAAGAAAATGCGACGAGAGGGATGAGGAGGGAGGAAAATGCGACGAGAGGGACGAGGAGGGAAGAAAACGTGATGAGAGGGACAAGGAGGAAGATGCGATGAGAAGGACAAGGAGGGAGGAAAACGCGACGAGAGAGATGAGAAGGGAAGAAAATGTGATGAGAGGGACAAGGAGGGAGGAAAACGCAAGGAGAGGGACGAGGAGGAAGACGCGAAGAGAAGGATGAGGAGGGAAGAAAACACGACGAGAGGGACGAGGAGGGAGATAAATGTGACGAGAGGGACGAGGAGGGAGGAAGATGCCACGAGAGGGACAAGGAGAGAAGAAAACACCACGAGAGGGACGAGGAGGAAGACACAAGAGGGACGAGGAGGGAGGAAGACGCGACGAGAGGGACGAGGAGGGAGGAAAACACCACAAAAGGGATGAGGAGAGAGGAAGACACCACGAGAGGGACGAGGAGGGAGGAAAACACGAGGAGAGGGACGAGGAGGGAAGAAAACACAATGAGAGGGACAAGGAGGGAGGAAGATGTGAGGAGAGGGACGAGGAGGGAGGAAAATGCAACGAGAGGGACGAGGAGGAAGATGCGACGAGAAGGATGAGGAGGAAGAAGCAAAGAGGGGGACGAGGAGGGAAGAGAAAACGCGATGAGAGGGATGAGGGAGGGAGGATAATGAGGGAGGAGGGAGGATGATGAGGGAGGAGGGAGGATAATGAGGGAGGAGGGAGGATAATGAGGGAGGAGGGAGGATAATGAGGGAGGAGGGAGGATAATGAGGGAGGAGGGAGGATAATGAGGGAGGAGGGAGGATAACGAGGGAGGAGGGAGGATAACGAGGGAGGAGGGAGGATGATGAGGGAGGAGGGAGGATGATGAGGGAGGAGGGAGGATAGTGAGGGAGGAGGGAGGATAATGAGGGAGGAGGGAGGATGATGAGGGAGGAGGGAGGATAACGAGGGAGGAGGGAGGATAGTGAGGGAGGAGGGAGGATAATGAGGGAGGAGGGAGGATGATGAGGGAGGAGGAAGGATAGTGAGGGAGGAGGGAGGATAATGAGGGAGGAGGGAGGAAAGGGAAAGAAAACAAGGGCAAAATGGGGTAAGAAAGCAGGAAAAAAAAGGAGGGAGAAGCAGGGAGAGAGGCCGGTTAGGTGTGCTGGCTCGTCCCAACGTTGGCTCCCTTCCCAGGACCCCGATTCCCGGGCTCTGGTCCCACCTTGAGCATCTCGAAGTCGGGCTGCAGGCTCTTCTCCTCCAGCTCGGCCACGAGGGCGGCCAGAGCCCGGCGCCGCTCGCCCAGCCGGGCCACGTTGGCCTGCAGCCGCTGCAGGATCTCGCGCTCCTCCTCGTTCACCTGGCGCAGCAGCAGCTGCTCCTCGGCCGCCAGCAGCTGGTGCAGCTCCTCGAACTCGCGCGTGATGCGCTCGCGCTGAGCCGCCACCTTCCTCTGCCCGGGGAGAGATGAGGGGGAGAAAAAAAAGGTCATGCTGAGCGCCCGGAGCTCCCTGCGAAGGTCCCACTGTGTGTGTGTGTCCCCCACCCCGAGGCCCCAACCTGCCTTCAGCTGACTGGGCTTCTTCTCCTCCTGCGCTCGGCAGCAGGCGACCAGCTCCAGCTGCCGCTCCAGAGGCCTCAGGTAGTGCTGCAGCTGCTCCTGTCGAGGGGGGGGGGAGAGGAAACGGGACGCAGGCCCTCAGGCCTTCCTTGGCCCACAAAACCCTCCATCCACTCCCGAATCTCTCCTTCTGCCAGCCCTGAATCCTCCTTTTGCCCCCAAACCCTCCTTCCTTCCATCCCTCAATCCTTCCTTTGCCCTCAAACCTCTTCATTCTATCCGTGAATCCCTCCTTTGCCCCCAAACCTCCTTCGTTCCATCCCTCAATCCTTCCTTTGCCCCAAACCCCTTGTTCCATCCCCAAATCTCTCCTTCCACCATCCCTGAATCTTTCCTTCGCCCCAAACTCCCCTCATTCCATCCCTCAATCCTTCCTTTCCCCCCAAACTCCCCTCGTTCCATCCCCAAATCCTTCCTTTGCCCCAAACTCCCCTCATTCCATCCCTGATTCCTTCCCTTGACCCCAAACCTCCTTCGTTCTATCCCTCAATCCTCCCTTTGCCCCAAACCCCACTCATTCCATCCCTGAATCCTTCCTTTGCTCCAAAACCCCTCCATCCATCCCCAGATCTCTCCTTCCTCCATCCCTGAATCCTTTCTTTGCCCTCAAACTCCCCTCCTTCCATCCCTGAATCTTTCCTTTGCCCTCAAACTCCCCTCCTTCCATCCCTCAAACCTTCCTTTGCCCCCAAACCCCCTCATTCCATCCCCAAATCTCTCCTTCCACCATCTCTGAATCCTTCCTTTGCCCCTAAAACCCCTCGTTCCATCCTTCAATCCTCCCTTTGCTCCCAAACTCCCCTCATTCCATCCCTGATTCCTTCCTTTGACCCCAAACCTCCTTCGTTCCATCCCTCAATCCTTCCTTTGCTCCAAAACCCTTCCATCCATCCCCAGATCTCTCCTTCCTCCATCCCTCAATCCTTCCTCTGCCCCCAAAACCCTCATTCCATCCCCAAATCTCTCCTTCCTCCATCCCTGAATCCTTCCTTTGCCCCCAAACTCCCCTCCTTCCATCCCCGATTCCTTCCTTTGACCCTAAACCCTCCTCGTTCCATCCCTCAATCCTTCCTTTGCCCCCAAACCTCCTCATTCCATCCCCAAAGCTCTCCTTTCACTATCCCTCAATCCTTCCTTTGCCCCAAACCCTCGTCCTTCCATCCCTCAATCCTCCCTTTGCCCTCAAACCTCTTTGTTCTATCCCTCAATCCTTCCTTTAACCCCAAACCCTCCTCCTTCCATCCCTGATTCCTTCCTTTGACCCCAAACCTCCTTTGTTCCATCCCTCGATCCTCCCTTTGCCCCCAAACTCCCCTCGTTCCATCCCTCAATCCTTCCTTTGCCCCCAAAACCCCCATTCCATCCCCAAATCTCTCCTCCTTCCATCCCAAATTCCTTCCTTTGCCCCTAAACCTCCCTCCTTCCATCCCCAAATCTCTCTCCTCCCTCCTTCCATCCCCCAAATCCCCTATTCTGGCCCCGATCCCTCTGCCGGAGCCGAGCCACGTGGCAGATCCAGGCAGAGAGCTGAGGACTGGAAATAAAAGGACGATCTGAGGCCAAAATCCCTCCCTGGATGCTCTCGGGGAGGAATCCTGGGGCTGGAGAAGGAGCTGGGGACGAGAAGCTGCCATGAATCTCCTCGTAAACACCTCCGCGAAGAGGATTTGGGGCTGGAAACGGGATGAGACACATCCAGACCTCCTCCCGGAGGGCCTTGGGGTCCAAAAACGGGGACGAGACACAAAAAAGCCTCAGGAAAAGGGCTTGGGGACCAAATCCCACCCCTCGGGAGGTCGGAAAGAGGGTGTGGGGAGAAATTCCACTGCGAGGGGTGGGAAACGGGAGAAACAGCAGCCAAAACGCCCTCAAGGAGGGGCCTGAGGAGGGATTTGGGGCAGAAAAGGGAGACGGAGACCAATCTTGGCAAAAAAAAAAACCCTCCAGAATCAACCCTGGAGGAGAATTTGGGGCAGAAAACGGAGATGGAGGCTAATCATAGTGAAAAAAACCCTCCAGAAACAGCCTTAAGAGTGAAATTTGAGGCAGAAAAAGGAGACGGAGACTAATCGTGGTTGAAAAAAAGGTCTAGAAATAGCCCTGGAGGAGAAATTGGGGCAGAAAATGGAGACAGAGACCAATCCTGGCCATAAAAAATGCTCCATAAACCCCCTTGGAGTGGAATTTGGGGCAGAAAATGGAGATGGAGACTAATCGTAGTTGATAAAACCTCCTGAAACAGTCCTGGAGAGGAATTTGGAGCAGAAAATGGAGATGGAGACTAATCAGGGTTGAAAAAACCTCCATAAATAATCCTGGATTGGAATTTGGGGCAGAAAATGGAGCTGGAGGCTAATCCTAGTTGGGAAAAAACCTCCAGAAACAGCCTTAGAGTGGAATTTGGGGCAGAAAATGGAGATGGAGACTAATCATGGTTGAAAAAAAGGTCTCGAAATAGCCCTGGAGGAGAAATTGGGGCAGAAAATGGAGACGGAGACCAATCCTGGCCATAAAAAATCCTCCATAAACCCCCTTGGAGTGGAATTTGGGGCAGAAAATGGAGACAGAGACTAATCATGAGAGGAAAAAACCTCCAGAAACAGTCCTGGAGGGGAATTTGGAGCAGAAAATGGAGATGGAGACTAATCATGGTTGATAAAACCTCCATAAATAATCCTAGATTGGAATTCGGGGCAGAAAATGGAGCTGGAGACTAATCTTAGTTGGAAAAAACCCTCCAGAAACAGCCTTAGAGTGGAATTCGGGGCAGAAAATGGAGATGGAGACTAATCATGGTTGAAAAAAAGGTCTAGAAATAGTCCTGGAGGAGAATTTGGGGCAGAAAACGGAGACGGAGACCAATCCTGGCCATAAAAAATGCTCCATAAACCCCCTTGGAGTGGAATTTGGGGCAGAAAACGGAGACAGAGACTAATCATGAGAGGAAAAAACCTCCAGAAACAGCCTTAAGAGTGGGATTTGGGGCAGAAAAAGGAGATGGAGACTAATTATAGTTGAAAAAAAACTCCAGAAACGGTCCTGGAGAGTGGAATTTGGAGCAGAAAATGGAGATGGAGACTAATCAGGGTTGAAAACACCTCCATAAATAATCCTAGATTGGAATTTGGGGCAGAAAATGGAGCTGGAGACTAATCCTAGTTGGAAAAAAACCTCCAGAAACAGCCTTAGAGTGGAATTCGGGGCAGAAAATGGAGATGGAGACTAATCATGGTTGAAAAAAAGGTCTAGAAATAGTCCTGGAGGAGAAATTGGGGCAGAAAACGGAGACGGAGACCAATCCTGGCCATAAAAAATGCTCCATAAACCCCCTTGGAGTGGAATTTGGGGCAGAAAATGGAGACGGAGACTAATCATGAGAGGAAAAAACCTCCAGAAACAGCCTTAAGAGTGGGATTTGGGGCAGAAAACGGAGATGGAGACTAATCAGGGTTGAAAAAACCTCCATAAATAATCCTGGATTGGAATTTGGAGCAGAAAACGGAGATGGAGACCAGTCATGGTTGATAAAACCTCCAGAAACAGTCCTGGAGGGGAATTTGGGGCAGAAAATGGAGATGGAGACCAATCTTAGTTGGAAAAAAAACCTCCAGAAACAGCCTTAGAGTGGAATTTGGAGCAGAAAATGGAGATGGAGACTAATCATGGTTGAAAAAAAGGTCTCGAAATAGTCCTGGAGGAGAAATTGGGGCAGAAAATGGAGACGGAGACCAATCCTGGCCATAAAAAATGCTCCATAAACCCCCTTGGAGTGGAATTTGGGGCAGAAAATGGAGACGGAGACCAATCACGGTCAAAACCAACCTCCAGAAATGGTCCTGGAGTGGAATTTGGGGCATGAGATGGAGATGGAGACTAATCATGGTGGAAAAAAAGGTCTCGAAATAGCCCTGGAGGAGAATTTGGGGCAGAAAATGGAGACGGAGACTAATCATGAGAGGAAAAAACCTCCAGAAACAGCCTTAAGAGTGGGATTTGGGGCAGAAAAAGGAGATGGAGACTAATCATGGTTGAAAAAAAACTCCAGAAACGGTCCTGGAGAGTGGAATTCGGGGCAGAAAATGGAGATGGAGACTAATCATGGTTGAAAAAACATCTAGAAATAGCCCTGGAGGAGAAACTGGGGCAGAAAACGGAGACGGAGACCAATCCTGGTAACAAAACCCATCCTGAAACAGTCCTGGAGGGCAATTCGGAGCAGAAAACGGAGACGGAGACCGATGACGAGAGGGAAAAAAAAAAAAAAAATCCCGCAGCGGCCCTGGAGCGGAACCTGCGTCGGAAACGCCGCTGGCGGCGTCCTGACCTTGCACCGGAGGGCGGCCTCGTCGAGGGGCAGCAGGTGGTGGGCGCGGTGCTCGCTGGAGATCTCGCAGAGGAGGCAGACGAGGGCCTGGTCGTCGCAGCAGAAGCGAGCCAGGGCCTGGCCGTGCTGGCGGCAGGCGCTGTCGTGGCGGCTCTTGCGCTTGGCGCGGCGCAGCTGCCGGGCGGCCTCCACCATGTTGCCGAGCTGGCGGTTGGGCCGGAAGGCGCGGTGGCGCGAGGTCTTGCGGCAGACGGGGCAGGGGAAGTCGCGGGCCAGCTCGGCCCACCAGCGCGTGATGCAGCGGCGGCAGAAGTTGTGGCCGCACTCGATGATCACCGGGTCCTGCAGGTACTCCAGGCAGACGGAGCAGCTCGCCTCCACCTGCAGCGTCTCCAGGGGGTCGGCGCTCGCCATGGCCGCTCCACGGAAAGCGGCTCTGGGAGAAAAAAGGGGGAGAGGGCTTAGCAGAGGCGGCCGTGAGGCTTCAGGGGGGTCGGCGCTCGCCACGGCCGCTCCACGGAAAGCGACTCTGGGAGAAAAAAGGGGGAGAGGGCTTAGCAGAGGCGGCCGTGAGGCTCCAGGGGGGTCGGCGCTCGCCACGGCCGCTCCACGGAAAGCGACTCTGGGAGAAAAAAGGGGGAGAGGGCTTAGCAGAGGCGGCCGTGAGGCTTCAGGGGGGTCGGCGCTCGCCACGGCCGCTCCACGGAAAGCGACTCTGGGAGAAAAAAGGGGGAGAGGGCTTAGCAGAGGCGGCCGTGAGGCTCCGCGGGGGTCGGCGCTCGCCATGGCCGCTCCACGGAAAGCGACTCTGGGAGAAAAAAGGGAGAGAGGGCTTAGCAGAGGCGGCCGTGAGGCTCCACAGGGGTCGGCGCTCGCCACGGCCGCTCCACGGAAAGCGACTCTGGGAGAAAAAAGGGGGAGAGGGCTTAGCAGAGGCGGCCGTGAGGCTCCACGGGGGTCGGCGCTCGCCACAGTCGCTCCACGGAAAGCGACTCTGGGAGAAAAAAGGGGGAGAGGGCTTAGCAGAGGCGGCCGTGAGGCTCCACAGGGGTCGGCGCTCGCCACGGCCGCTCCACGGAAAGCGACTCTGGGAGAAAAAAGGGGGAGAGGGCTTAGCAGAGGCGGCCGTGAGGCTCCACGGGGGTCGGCGCTCGCCACAGTCGCTCCACGGAAAGCGACTCTGGGAGAAAAAAGGGGGAGAGGGCTTAGCAGAGGCGGCCGTGAGGCTCCGCGGGGGTCGGCGCTCGCCACGGCCGCTCCACGGAAAGCGACTCTGGGAGAAAAAAATGGGGAGAGGGCTTAGCAGAGGCGGCCGTGAGGCTCCAGGGGGGGTCGGCGCTCGCCACGGCCGCTCCATGGAAAGCGACTCTGGGAGAAAAAAGGGGGAGAGGGCTTAGCAGAGGCGGCCGTGAGGCTTCAAGAGGGTTTGGGGAGCCTAGAGGGAGGGACTCCCTACAGACTGGATCTATATTCGGGGGGGTCCCTATAGGGAAGGCTCTATAAGGGGGGGCTCTATAGGCTGGGATCTAGAATGGAGGCCTTATAGGGAAAGAACCATATAGACTGGATCTACAGGGGGTCTCTATAGGCTTAGGATCGATAATGGAGGCTCGACAGGGACTCTTTATAGGGATGGGACCATATGGACTGGATCTACAGGGGGTCTCTATAGGCTTGGGATCTACAATGGAGACCCTTATGGGGGATCCCTGTAGGGAAGGCTCTATAAGGGGGGGGGGTCCCTACAGGGAAGGGTCTGTAAGGAGGGATCCATATAGACTGGATCTATAGGGGGGTCTCTCTAGGCTTAGGATCTATAATGAAGACCTCATAGAGAGGGCTCTATAGGGACAGGATCATATAGACTGGATCTATAAGGGGAGTCTCTATAGGCTGGGATCTATAACGGAGACCTTATAGGGACAGGACCATATAAACTGGATCTCTAGGGGGGTCTCTATAGGCTGGGAGGCCTTACAGGGAAGGCTCTATAGGGAGGGGCTGGGTCCTGCGCTTGGGGCACAACAACCCTGTGCAGAGCTCCAGACTGGGAGAAGTCTGGCTGGAAAACTGCCAGGAGGAGAGGGACCTGGGGGGGTTGGTCGACAGCGACTGACCATGAGCCAGCAGTGTGCCCAGGTGGCCAAGAAGGCCAAGGGCATCCTGGCTTGTATCAGAAATGGTGTGACCAGCAGGGCCAGGGAGGTGATTCTCCCTCTGGACTCAGCACTGGTGAGGCTGCTCCTTGAATACTGTGTTGAGTTGTGGGCCCCTCAGCACAAGAAGGATGTGGAGGCTCTGGAGCGAGTCCAGAGAAGAGCAACGAGGCTGGTGAAGGAGCTGGAGAACAGGCCCTATGAGGAGCGGCTGAGAGAGCTGGGGGGGTTTATCCTGGAGAAGAGGAGGCTGAGGGGAGACCTCATTGCTCTCTCCAACTCCCTGAAAGGAGGTTGTGGAGAGGAGGGAGCTGGGCTCTTCTCCCAAGGGACAGGACAAGAGGGAATGACCTCAAGCTCCACCAGGGGAGATTTAGGCTTGAGATTAGGAGGAAATTTTTCCCAGAAAGGGTCATTGGGCATTGGAATAGGCTGCCCAGGGAGGGGGTTGAGTTACCTTCTCTGGAGGGGTTTAAGGCACAGGTGGATGAGGTGCTGAGGGACATGGGTTAGTGTTTGATAGGAATGGTTGGACTCGATGATCCGGTGGGTCTCTTCCAACCTGGTTGTTCTGTGATTCTACGATTCTATATAGGGAAGGCTCTGTAAGGAGGGTGCCTATAGGGAAGGGTCTGTAGGGAGGGATCCATACAGACTGGATCTATAGGAGGGTCTCTCTAGGCTTAGGACCTATAATGAAGACCTCACAGGGAAGGTTCTATAGGGACAGGACCATATAGACTGGATCTATAAGGGGAGTCTCTATAGGCTGGGATCTAGAATGGAGGCCTTATAGGAAGGGCTCTATAGGGAAGGGACTGCATAGGGAAGGCTCTACAGGGAGGGACTCATATAGACTGGATTTATAGGGGGGGATCCCTATAGGGAAGGCTCTACAAGGGGAGGTCCCTATGGGGAAGGCTCTATAGGGAAGGGACCATATAGGCTGGATCTATAGGGGGGTATCTATAGGCTGGGATCTAGAACGGAGACCTTATAGGGTCTCCTTATAGGGATGGGACCCTATAGACTGGACCTATAGGGGGGGTCTCTATAGGCTTGGGATCTATAATGATGACTTTATAGGGAAGGCTCTATAGGGAAGGGACCATATAGGCTGGATCTATAGAGGGGGTCTCTATAGGCTTGGGATCTATAATGGAGGCTTATAGGGAAGGCTCTATAGGGAGGGGATCATACAGACTGGATCTATGGTGGGGGTGGTCCCTATAGGGAAGGCTCTACAAGGGGAGGTCCCTATGGGGAAGGCTCTATAGGGAAGGGACCATATAGACCGGATCTATAGGGGGGTCTCTATAGGCTGGGATCTAGAACGGAGACCTTATAGGGTCTCCTTATAGGGATGGGACCCTATAGACTGGATCTATAGGGGGGGTCTCTATAGGCTTGGGATCTATAATGAAGACTTTATAGGGAAGGCTCTATAGGGAAGGGACCATATAGACCGGATCTATAGGGGGTCTCTATAGGCCGGGATCTAGAATGGAGACCTTATAGGGAAGGCTCTACAGGGAAGGGACCCTATAGGCTGGATCTATAAGGGGGTCTCTATAGGCTGGGATCTAGAATGGAGACCTTATAGGGTCTCCTTATAGGGATGGGACCCTATAGACTGGATCTATAGGGGGGGTCTCTATAGGCTTGGGATCTATAATGAAGACTTTATAGGGAAGGCTCTATAGGGAAGGGACCATATAGGCTGGATCTATAGGGGGTGTCTCTATAGGCTTGGGATCTATAATAGAGACCTTATAGGGAAGGCTCTATAGGGAAAGCTCTATAAGGGGGGGGGGGGGGGGGTGTCCCTACAGGGAAGGCTCTCTAGGGAGGAGACCACATAAACTGGATCTATAGGGGGGGTCGCTAGAGGGAAACCACTATAGGGAGAGGATCATATAGACTGGATCTATGAGGTCTCTATAGGTTGAGATCTAGAATGGAGGCCTTAGAGGGAAGGGTCTATAAGGGGGGGGGGGTCCCTATAGGCTGGAATCGATAATAGAGGCCTTATAGGGAAGGCTCTATAGGGATCAATAGCATCAGTCCTTATTCTACAAAAGGGGAATAGGGGATCAGCCCTTCTATGCGGCCTCTGCAGGCCGAGAGCGCTCAGCAGGCCCCTAGAAAGGGCTCTCTAGCGAGGGCCCCTCCGGGAGGCCCTTACAGGCTGGGATCGATAGGGGGGATCGGGATATGGGGCAAGGGGGGAGGGCTCTGTCAGGGTCACACACGCGAACCCCACCTGCTCTCGCCGCCGCCGCCGCCGCCGCCGCCGCCCCTCCCGCCGGAAGTGGCGGAGCCGGAAGTGGCGGAGCCGGAAGTGGCGTAACGCGGCGCAGCGGACGTGGACTACGTCCCCCCAGAGAATGCAGGCCACGCCCCTTCCCCTTAAAGTCAAAGGAACGCAGGCCACGCCGTTCCCCTTAAAGTCAAAGGAAAGCAGGCCAAGCCCCTTCCCTTAAAGTCAAAAGGAACGCAGGCCACGCCCCTTCCCCTTAAAGTCAAAGGGAACGCAGGCCACGCCCCTTCCCTTAAAGCCAAAGGGAACGCAGGCCACGCCCCTTCCCCTTAAAGTCAAAGGAACGCAGGCCACGCCCCTTCCCCTTAAAGTCAAAGGAAAGCAGGCCAAGCCCCTTCCCTTAAAGTCAAAGGGAACGCAGGCCACGCCCTTCCCCTTAAAGTCAAAGGGAACGCAGGCCACGCCCCTTCCCCTTAAAGTCAAAGGAAAGCAGGCCAAGCCCCTTCCCTTAAAGTCAAAAGGAACGCAGGCCACGCCCCTTCCCCTTAAAGTCAAAGGAAAGCAGGCCACGCCCCTTCCCTTAAAGTCAAAAGGAACGCAGGCCACGCCCCTTCCCCTTAAAGCCAAAGGGAACGCAGGCCACGCCCCCTTCCCTTAAAGTCAAAGGAAAGCAGGCCACGCCCCCTTCCCCTTAAAGTCAAATGGAACGCAGGCCACGCCCCTTCCCCTTAAAGTCAAAGGAAAGCAGGCCACGCCCCTTCCCTTAAAGTCAAAGGGAACGCAGGCCACGCCCCCTTCCCCTTAAAGTCAAAGGAACGCAGGCCACGCCCCTTCCCCTTAAAGTCAAAGGAAAGCAGGCTACGCCCCTTCCCTTAAAGTCAAAAGGAACCAGGCCACGCCCCTTCCCCTTAAAGTCAAAGGAAAGCAGGCCACGCCCCTTCCCCTTAAAGTCAAAGGGAACGCAGGCCACGCCCCCTTCCCCTTAAAGTCAAAGGAAAGCAGGCCACGCCCCTTCCCTTTAAAGTCAAAGGAAAGCAGGCCAAGCCCCTTCCCTTAAAGTCAAAAGGAACGCAGGCCACACCCCCTCTCCTTGCATTCAATTGGAGCACAAGCCACGCCCCCTTCCAGCACTGTCAGCAGGTGCTCAGGCCACGCCCCCTCCAACGGCTGTCAATAGGAGACAGGCCACGCCCCCTCCAAGTGCTGTCAATAGGAGACAGGCCACGCCCCTTCCGTAGATTCCAAAGGGAGCTCAGGCCTCGCCCACTCGCGTTCAAGCCAATGGGAGCCCAGGCCCCGCCCCCAGCCGGGAGCGGCCAATGGGAGAGCGGGTGGGAAGGGGCGTGGCCAATGGGAGCGCGCGATGGCGGCAGCCGTGAAGGACCGCGAGGCGCTGCAGAGGCTCAGCTTCCTCTTCCAAGTGGGTTATAGGGGTCGTTATAGGGTGGTTAGAGGTACTGGGAGGGACTCTAAGGGTCATTATAGGGGCCTGGGGGCGGCTCTAAGGGTCATTATAGAGGTCAGGGGAGGCTCTAAGGGTCATTATAGAGGTCGGGGGGGGCTATAAGGGTCATTATAGAGGTCGGGGGGGGCTCTAAGGGTCATTATAGGGGTCTAGGGGAGCTCTAAGGGTCATTATAGAGGCCTGGGGGGGCATAAGGGTCATTATAGGGATCTGGGGGGGCATAAGGGTCATTATAGAGGTCTAGGGGGGCTCTAAGGGTCATTATAGGGGCCTGGGGGCGGCTCTAAGGGTCATTATAGAGGTCAGGGGAGGCTCTAAGGGTCATTATAGAGGTCTAGGGGGGCTCTAAGGGTCATTATAGAGGTCAGGGGAGGCTCTAAGGGTCATTATAGGGGTCTGGGTGGGCTCTAAGTCATTATAGAGGTCGGGGGGGGCTCTAAGGGTCATTATAGAGGTCGGGGGGGGCTCTAAGGGTCATTATAGGGGTCGGGGGGGGGCATAAGGGTCATTATAGGGGTCTGGGGCAGGCTATAAGGGTCATTATAGGGGTCGGGGGGGGCTCTAAGGGTCATTATAGAGGTCGGGGGGGGCTCTAAGGGTCATTATAGAGGTCGGGGGGGCTCTAAGGGTCATTATAGGCGTCTAGGGGGAGCTCTAAGGGTCATTATAGGGGCCTGGGGGGGGGCTCTAAGGGTCATTATAGAGGCCTGGGGGGGGCTCTAAGGGTCATTATAGAGGTCAGGGGAGGGCTATAAGGATCATTATAGAGGTCGGGGGGGGCTCTAAGGGTCATTATAGAGCTCGGGGGGGGCTATAAGGGTCATTATAGAGGTCAGGGGGAGCTCTAAGGGTCATTATAGAGGTCGGGGGGGCTCTAAGGGTCATTATAGAGCTCGGGGGGGCTATAAGGGTCATTATAGAGGTCAGGGGGAGCTCTAAGGGTCATTATAGAGGTCGGGGGGGGCTATAGGGGTCATTATAGGGGCCTGGGGGGACATAAGAGCCATTATAGGGTCTGGGGGGGCTCTAAGCATCACTCTAGAGGCCTGAGGGACCTATAGGTGTCGTTAGAGGGTGGTTAGAGGTGCTGGGGGGGGCTCTGCTGGTGTTCTGGGGGTGGATATAGAGGCCTTGGGGGGGCTCGGAGGGGTTTTGGGGGGCAGCAGGGAGGGCTCTCACCCCTGTTTCTCCCCCCCCCCCCCCCCCCCCAGGCCGCGCACTGGGTGTCTCCGCACAGCCAGGCTCTGGCTCGTTTCTACTGCCACTGCCAACGAGGAGCCGCCCGACGCCTCGTCCTGCGCCTGTGAGCTGGGGGGGGGGGGGGGGGGTGGCTGGAGGAGGGGGGGACGCGCGGACCACTGAGCAGGGACGTGGAACACTGACCCCCCCCAAATTGCATCTGTGTGTGTGTGTGTGTGTGTGTGTCCCCTTCCCAGGGCTCCCTCGGTGAAGCGACTCGTCTGCCGCCGCTGCTGCTCCCTCCTGCTGCCGGGGAGGGGGGAGGCCAGCGCCTTAGGGGTGAGGGGGGGCACCCAAAGGGGGGAGGGGGGGCACCCAAAGGGGGAGGGGGGGCACCCAGGAGAGGAGGGGGCACCTAATGTGGGAGGGGGAGCACCCAAGGCGGGGGGGGGGGGGCACCCAGGAGAGGAGGGGGGGATACCTAATGGAAGGGGGGGGCACCCAAAGGGGAGAGGGGGGCACCCAAAGAGTGGAGGGGGGGACACTTAATGGAAGGGGGGGCACCCAGGAGAGGAGGGGGGGATACCTAATGGAAGGGGGGGGCACCCAAAGGGGAGAGGGGGGCACCTAATGTGGGAGGGGGAGCACCCAAGGTGGGGGGGGGGGGCACCCAGGAGAGGAGGGGGGGACACCTAATGGAAGGGGGGAGCACCCAAAGGGGTAGGGGGGCACCTAATGTGGGAGGGGGGGCACCCAGAGGGGAAGGGGTGCACCCAGGAGAGGAGGGGGGGGATACCTAATGGAAGGGGGGAGCACCTAATGTGGGGGGAGAGCACCCAAAGGGGAGAGGGGGGCACCCAAAGAGGGGAGGGGGGGACACTTAATGGAAGGGGGGGCACCCAGGAGAGGAGGGGGGGGACACCTAATGGAAGGGGGGAGCACCCAAAGGGGAGAGGGGGGCACCTAATGTGGGAGGGGGAGCACCCAAGGTGGGGGGGGGGGGCACCCAGGAGAGGAGGGGGGGATACCTAATGGAAGGGGGGGGCACCTAATGTGGGGGGAGAGCACCCAAAGGGGACAGGGGGGGCACCCAAAGAGTGGAGGGGGGACACTTAATGGAAGGGGGGGCACCCAGGAGAGGAGGGGGGGGACACCTAATGGAAGGGGGGGGCACCCAAAGGGGTAGGGGGGGCACCTAATGTGGGAGGGGGAGCACCCAAGGGGGGGTGGGGGGTACCCAGGAGAGGAGGGGGGGATACCTAATGGAAGGGGGGGGCACCTAATGTGGGGGGAGAGCACCCAAAGGGGAGAGGGGGGTACCCAAAGAGGGAGGGGGGGGACATACCTAAGGGAAGGGGGAGCACCCAAAGGGGAGAAGGGGGGGGCAACCAGGGGAGGGGGGAACCCAAAGGAGGAGGTGGGGGGGGGGGGGGGTCACCCAAGGGAGGAACATCCAGGGGAGGTTGAGGGGGGACATACCTAAGGGAAGGGGGAGCACCCAAAGGGGAGAGGGAGGAACATCCAGAGGGGGAGGGGGGCACCCAGGATGTGGGGGGCACCTATAGGGAGAGGAGGGGCACCCAAAGAGGGAGGGGGGGGGGCACTTAAGGGAAAGGGGGAGCACCCAAAGGGGAGAAGGGGGGGGCAACCAGGGGAGGGGGGAACACCTAGAGGGGGAGGGGGGAGTCACCAAAAGGGGGAGGGGACGACACACCCCCCTCCCCCCATGAAAGGGAAGAGGGGGGAGCAGGGGGGGTCCTCGTGAAGGGAGGAGGGGGAGGCTGATGTGGGTCTCTTTGTAGGGGGGGGGCAGCCCCGAATCAGCGTGCGGTGCTGGAACTGCGGCCGCACACGGAGACTGCTCTGCCGGGGACACAGCCCGGTGAGGGGGGGGCAGAAACCGGGGGCTGGAGGGGGGAATGGGGCAGAAATTAGGGGCTGAATTAATTCAATGGGGCTAATTAACCCCAATTGAAGAGGAGGGGGGCTCCCAGGTCACGCTGCCCTCTCCTCCCCAGCCTCTGAGCCCAGCCCCACATGAAGTCTGCCCGGCAACCGCGTCGTGATTGGTCCTTTTGCACTGCAGAAATAAACTCCCTTTATTCCATATATGGTGTGTGGTGGGCGTGGCTAGGCCCAGAGGGGCGGGGCCAGCAAGCATCCATTCCCAGTAGCTTGGGGGGGGGATATCTTATTCCATATATGGTTTGTAGTGGGTGTGGGTAGGATGGGTGGGCGGGGTCAATGCTCACCCATTGTCAGCATTGGGGGGGTCTCATTCCCTATATGGCATATGGTGGGCGTGACCATGCCCGCGGGGGCGTGGCTAGGACTCCCCCTGTTCCAATGTAGTTTTGTATATGGCATGTGGTGGGTGTGGCCAATGCTCACCCATTCCCAGCATTGGGGGGGTCATTCCCTATATGGCATGTGGTGGGCGTGGCCATGCCCAGGGGGGCGTGGCCAGCACTCACCCTTTCCCAATGTAGAGGCCTTGTTTTATATATGGTGGGTAGTGGGTGTGGCCATTTCCCAGGTGGGCGTGGCCAATGCTCACCCATTCCCAGCATTGGGGGGGTCTCATTCCCTATATGGCATATGGTGGGCGTGACCATGCCCGCGGGGGCGTGGCTAGGACTCCCCCTGTTCCAATGTAGTTTTGTATATGGCATGTGGTGGGTGTGGCCAATGCTCACCCATTCCCAGCATTGGGGGGGTCATTCCCTATATGGCATGTGGTGGGCGTGGCCATGCCCAGGGGGGCGTGGCCAGCACTCACCCTTTCCCAATGTAGAGGCCTTGTTTTATATATGGTGGGTAGTGGGTGTGGCCATTTCCCAGGTGGGCGTGGCCAATGCTCACCCATTCCCAGCATTGGGGGGGTCATTCCCTATATGGCCTGTGGTGGGCGTGGCCATGCCCAGGGGGGCGTGGCCAGCACTCACCCTTATCCCAATGTAGAGGCCTTGTTTTATATATGGTGTGTGGTGGGTGTGGCCATTTCCCAGGTGGGCGTGGCCAATGCTCACCCATTCCCAGCATTGGAGGACTCATTCCCTATATGGCATGTGGTGGGCGTGGCCATGCCCAGGGGGGCGTGGCCAGCACTCACCCTTATCCCAATGTAGAGGTCTTGTTTTATATATGGTGTGTAGTGGGTGTTGCCATTTCCCAGGTGGGCGTGGCCAATGCTCACCCATTCCCAGCAATGGAGGGCTCATTCCCTATATGGCATGTGGTGGGCGTGGCCATGCCCAGGGGGGCGTGGCCAGCACTCACCCTTTCCCAATGTAGAGGCCTTGTTTTATATATGGTGGGTAGTGGGTGTGGCCATTTCCCAGGTGGGCGTGGCCAATGCTCACCCATTCCCAGCAAGAGGGGGGGCTCATTCCCTATATGGCCTGTGGTGGGCGTGGCTAACACTCATCCTCACCCAGCAGTTCAAACGGGTTGTGGGCGCGGCCAGGAGGGGGCGTGGCCTCTCCAGGCTCCACCCCCTCCTCGCTGTCCCCCTCCTCCTCCGAGGTCGCCCCCTCCCCGGGGGTCTCGGGGTCCCCTTGTTCCTGCAGAGCTGCCAGCGCCGCCGCCTCCGGGTGCTGCTCCCACAGATCTGGGGGGGGGACACACACAGGGTGGGGGGCGTAAGGGGGGGGCTGGGACCCCCTCCTCAGCCCCTGGGTGAACGGGGAGGGGTCTCACCCTTGTGTGCGGCGTAGCCCGGGGGGCGCAGGCAGAGGCGCAGTCGGCCCTCGGCCGCCAGCCGCAAGATGCTGTTGGCCGCCCGGTAAACGTCGTTGCGAGCCGCTCGGGCCGTCTTGTAGCCTCGTTTCTCAGCCCAGGCTGGGGGAAAAAAAAAAAAGCATCGTTAAGTCATCGATAATGAGGAAAAAACAGACTGGATTTGGGGTTGACTTGTCCTGGGGAGTGTCGTACCCTCGCAGATGTCCCAGGCGGTCCAGCCGGCGGCGGCGCTGGGCGGCCGCAGCTGCAGCAGCGATGGCAACGGCAGCCTGGCCGCCAGGTAGCCCACGGCCGAGTAGGGCTCCTGCAGCTGGGAGATGGGGTACACGCCTGCCAGCACCTGGGGGGGCACAGAGAGAGTTGGGGGGGGGGGGTCACAGCATTCAGCTATGGAACTGGCACCTCAGGCCTGGACAGGCTCCTGGGGGGGAAACTGGTTGGCTGGAGGGCACAGAGAAGGAGTGAACTCCAGCTGGGGAACAGTGCCAAGTGGTGTCCCCAGGGCTCAGTGCTGGGTCCTGCTCAGCGTCTTCATCACTGAGCTGGATGAAGGCCTCGAGGGCTCCCTGAGAGGGTTTGGGGGTGACCCTGAGCTGGGTGGAGCTGCTGGAGGGGTTTGAGGGTCTCCAGAGGGATCGGAACAGGCTGGATCCATGGGCTGAGACCAACGGGATGAGGTTCCACCAGGCACTTGGGGCACAACAACCCTGAGAAGATCCAGATGAGGAGAAAAGTGGCTGGAAAGTGCCTGGAGGAGAAGGACCTGGGGGAGTTGGTTGAATAGGAGGCCCAAGGTGGCCAAGAAGGCCAAGGGCATCTTGGCTTGGAGCAGCCATGGTGTGGCCAGCAGGGCCAGGGAGCTGCTTCGCCCTCTAGGGAGACCCAACCTCCAATTCCAGATTCAGTTTGGATCCAAGAAGGATGTTGAGGCTCTGGAGCGAGTGCAGAGAAGAGCAACAAAGCTGGGGAAGGGGCTGGAGAAGAAGTTTGAGGGACCTGGGGATGGTTTCTCCTGGAGAAGAGGAGGCTGAGGGGAGACCTCATTGCTCTCTCCCTGAGAGGAGGTTGTGGAGAGGAGGGAGCTGGGCTCTTCTCCCAAGGGACAGGACAAAATGGCCTCAAGCTCCACCAGGGCAGGTTCACGCTCAACATAAGGAAAAATTCTTCGTGGAAAAGCCTGTTGGGAGCTGGAAGAGGGAGGGAGTTGATTCCCCTTCCCTGGAGGGTTTAAGGGTCGGGTGGACGAGGTGCTGAGGGACATGGGTCAGCGGTTGATGGGAAGGGTTGGACTCCATGATCCTGTGGGTCTCTTCCCACCTGGTTGTTCTCCGATTCTCTGCCTCAGGAAGGGTTTGGGTTGCCCTGTGGGGCAGGGAGCGGGGCCAGGACCCACCTGGAGGGCAGGGGGCGCGCGGGAGGGGAAGACGAGGCCGGGGCAGTCGCAGAGGCGAACGGTCGGGGTGAGGAAATGGGTCTGGAAGTAGCGAGTGCGTCCGGGGGCGCGGGAGACGCTGACGGCGCTTCGGCCCAGCAGAGCGTTCAGCACCGACGACTTCCCCGCGTTCGGGAGGCCTGGAGGGAGGAGGAAAAATCAGGATCCGGCGCCTCCAGGAGCCATCGCAGAGCTCCGTGTCGGGCAGAGCTCACTAGGCCTAAGCCCTCAGCCACCCAGCTCCTCCCAGTTTAGTCCCAGTTAGGCCTCCTCACCGACGCAGCCCAGGGTGAGGACCCCGTGGCGGTAGCGCTCCCACTGCCGGGGGTGCCCTGCGGCCCCGTCCTCCTCCTCGTCACCGGCCTCGTCACCGGCCTTGTCCCCCAGCTCCTCCGCCGGCTCTTCCTCCTCCTCCTCCTCTTCCGCCTCTGCCTTCTCCAGCCGCGCGCGCCAGCTGCTCAGGTCCACTGCGAGGACACAGGGGTGACTCAGGGGACCCCAGGACAACCCCTGCAAACACCCAGGGGACCCGAGGACACCCCCCCCACCCCAAGCTTTGCTGTGACCCCCAAACCCCCTCAGGCTCCCTGGGTCTCCCTTGAAGCTAAGCAGGGTCTGCCCTGCACAGAGAGTGGATGGGAGACCCCAACCTGCCTCCACTGCCCTCAGCACCCAGAGACACACACCCCCCAAGCACCCCTGGGAACCCAAGGACACCCCCAAACCCCCTCAGGCTCCCTGGGTCCCTTCCTGAAGCTAAGCAGGGTCTGCCCTGCACAGAGAGTGGATGGGAGACCCCAACCTGCATCCACTCCCCCCAGCACCCCAGATTTTGCTCCCCAGCACCCCAAGACCCCTCCCAGCACCCAGGGGACCCAAGGACACCCCCACCCCAAGCCTTGCTGTGACCCCCAAACCCCCTCAGGCTCCCTGGGTCCCCCCCTGAAGCTAAGCAGGGTCTGCCCTGCACAGAGCGTGGATGGGAGACCCCAACCTGCCTCCACTGCCCTCAGCACCCAGAGACACACCCCCCCCAAGCACCCCTGGGAACCCAAGGACACCCCCAAACCCCCTCAGGCTCCCTGGGTCTCCCCTGAAGCTAAGCAGGGTCCAACCCGCACAGAATGTGGATGGGAGACCCCAACCTGCATCCACCCCCCCCAGCACCCCAGATTCCCCTCCCAGCACCCCAGATTTTGCTCCCCAGCACCCAGAGCCCCACTCCAGCACTCAGAGACCCCTCCCAGCACCCCAGATTTTGCTCCCCAGCACCCCAAGACCCCTCCCAGCACCCTGGGGACCCGAGGACACCCCCACCCCAAGCCTTGCTGTGACCCCCAAACCCCCTCAGGCTTCCTGTGTCCCTCCCTGAAGCTAAGCAGGGTCCAACCTGCACAGAATGTGGATGGGAGACCCCAACCTGCATCCACTGCCCTCAGCACCCAGAGACACACCCCCCCCAAGCACCCCTGGGAACCCAAGGACACCCCAAACCCCCTCAGGCTCCCTGGATCCCCCCTTGAAGCTAAGCAGGGTCTGCCCTGCACAGAGCGTGGATGGGAGACCCCAACCTGCATCCACTGCCCTCAGCACCCCAGATTCCCCTCCCAGCACCCCAAGGACACCCCCAAACCCCCTCAGGCTCCCTGGGTCTCCTCTGAAGCTAAGCAGGGTCTGCCCTGCACAGAATGTGGATGGGAGACCCCAACCTGCATTCACTGCCCTCAGCACCCCAGATTCCCCTCCCAGCACTCAGAGACCCCTCCCAGCACCCCAGATTTTGCTCCCCAGCACCCCAAGACCCCTCCCAGCACCCTGGGGACCCAAGGACACCCCCACCCCAAGCCTTGCTGTGACCCCCAAACCCCCTCAGGCTCCCTGGGTCCCCCTTGAAGCTAAGCAGGGTCCGCCCTGCACAGAGAGTGGATGGGAGACCCCAACCTGCCTCCACTGCCCTCAGCACCCAGAGACACACACCCCAGAGACCCCTCCCAGCACCCCAAGGACACCCCCAAACCCCCTCAGGCTCCCTGGGTCTCCCCTGAAGCTAAGCAGGGTCCAACCCGCACAGAATGTGGATGGGAGACCCCAACCTGCCTCCACTCCCCCCAGCACCCCAGATTCCCCTCCCAGCACCCCAGATTTTGCTCCCCAGCACCCAGAGCCCCACTCCAGCACCCAGAGACTGACCCCAGCACCCCAGATTTTGCTCCCCAGCACCCCAAGACCCCTCCCAGCACCCTGGGGACCCAAGGACACCCCCACCCCAAGCCTTGCTGTGACCCCCAAACCCCCTCAGGCTCCCTGGGTCTCCCCTGAAGCTAAGCAGGGTCTGCCCTGCACAGTGAGTGGATGGGAGACCCCAACCTGCATCCACTCCCCCCAGCACCCAGAGACACACCCCGCAAGCACCCCTGGGAACCCAAGGACACCCCCAAACCCCCTCAGGCTCCCTGGGTCTCCTCTGAAGCTAAGCAGGGTCCAACCCGCACAGAATGTGGATGGGAGACCCCAACCTGCACCCACTCCCCCCAGCACCCCAGATTCCCCTCCCAGCACCCCAGATTTTGCTCCCCAGCACCCAGAGCACCACTCCAGCACCCAGAGACTGACCCCAGCACCCCAGATTTTGCTCCCCAGCACCCCAAGACCCCTCCCAGCACCCTGGGGACCCAAGGACACCCCCACCCCAAGCTTTGCTGTGATCCCCCAAACCCCCTCAGGCTCCCTGGGTCCCCCCTGAAGCTAAGCAGGGTCCGCCCTGCACAGAGAGTGGATGGGAGACCCCAACCTGCATCCACTGCCCTCAGCACCCAGAGACACACCCCCCAGCACCCCGAGACTGCCCCCAGCACCCCAAATCCCCTCCCCAGCACCCCAAGACCCCTCCCAGCACCCTGGGGACCCGAGGACACCCCCACCCCAAGCCTTGCTGTGACCCCCAAACCCCCTCAGGCTTCCTGTGTCCCCATCATGAAGCTAAGCAGGGTCCGCCCTGCACAGAGAGTGGATGGGAGACCCCAACCTGCATCCACTGCCCTCAGCACCCAGAGACACACACCCCCCAAGCACCCCTGGGAACCCAAGGACACCCCCAATCCCCCTCAGGCTCCCTGGGTCTCCTCTGAAGCTAAGCAGGGTCCACCCTGCACAGAGCGTGGATGGGAGACCCCAACCTGCATCCACCCCCACCCAGTACCCAGAGACCAACCCCCCAGCACCCCGAGACTGCCCCCAGCACCCCAAATCCCCTCCTTAGCACCCCAAGACCCCTCCAGCACCCTGGGGACCCAAGGACACCCCCACCCCAAGCCTTGCTGTGACCCCAAACCCCCTCAGGCTCCCTGGGTCCCTCCCTGAAGCTAAGCAGGGTCTGCCCTGCACAGAGCGTGGATGGGAGACCCCAACCTGCCTCCACTGCCCTCAGCACCCAGAGACACACCCCCCTCCAAGCACCCCTGGGAACCCAAGGACACCCCCAAACCCCCTCAGGCTCCCTAGGTCCCCCCTGAAGCTAAGCAGGGTCTGTCCTGCACAGAGAGTGGATGGGAGACCCCAACCTGCCTCCACTCCCCCCAGCACCCCAGATTCCCCTCCCAGCACCCCAAGGACACCCCCAAACCCCCTCAGGCTCCCTGGGTCCCCCCCTGAAGCTAAGCAGGGTCTGCCCTGCACAGAGAGTGGATGGGAGACCCCAACCTGCATCCACACCCCCCAGCACCCCAGAGACCCCTCCCAGCACCCCAAGGACACCCCCAAAACCCCTCAGGCTCCCTGGGTCTCCTCTGAAGCTAAGCAGGGTCTGCCCTGCACAGAGAGTGGATGGGAGACCCCAACCTGCCTCCACTCCCCCCAGCACCCCAGATTCCCCTCCCAGCACCCCAGATTTTGCTCCCCAGCACCCAGAGCCCCACTCCAGCACCCAGAGACTGACCCCAGCACCCCAGATTTTGCTCCCCAGCACCCCAAGACCCCTCCCAGCACCCTGGGGACCCGAGGACACCCCCACCCCAAGCCTTGCTGTGACCCCCAAACCCCCTCAGGCTCCCTGGGTCCCTTCCTGAAGCTAAGCAGGGTCCGCCCTGCACAGAGAGTGGATGGGAGACCCCAACCTGCATCCACTGCCCTCAGCACCCAGAGACACACACCCCCCAAGCACCCCTGGGAACCCAAGGACACCCCCAAACCCCCTCAGGCTCCCTGGGTCTCCTCTGAAGCTAAGCAGGGTCCAACCCGCACAGAATGTGGATGGGAGACCCCAACCTGCCTCCACTGCCCTCAGCACCCAGATTCCCCTCCCAGCACCCCAAGGACACCCCCAAACCCCCTCAGGCTCCCTGGGTCTCCTCTGAAGCTAAGCAGGGTCCGCCCTGCACAGAGAGTGGATGGGAGACCCCAGCCTGCATCCACTCCCCCCAGCACCCAGATTCCCCCCCAGCACCCCGATTTTGCTCCCCAGCACCCCAGAGACCCCCCCCCCCCCCCAAACCTCCCTGGGTGCCCCCCCCCGGCTCACCCTCTCCCCCCACGATGCTCTCGCAGGCCTCGAGCAGCTGCCGGGGCCCCAGGGCTCGGCTCCAGCCCCCTCCTCGTCTCTGCCGCCGCTGCAGCCCTGGCCACACAACAAAGTGGGGGTGTCGGGACAACCCCCCCCCCAGACCCCCCAAAAAAGCCCAGGAGGGTCGGTACCTGCCGGGGGGCCGCGCCGAGGGGCCGAGCTGAAGGGGACGACGCGAGCCGAGGGGAAGCGGCGCCGCAGCAGGTGAGTCCAGGCGGCGGCCACGGGCGCGGCCGTCAGGTCAACCTTGTTGAGGAGCAGGATGAGGCCCTTGCCCAGCTCCCCCGACACGTGGGCTGCCAGGGCAGGGGGGACGCTCAGAGCCTGGGGGGGGGGACAAAGGGGGGGGTCAGCGCAGCCCCCAGACCCACAGAGACAGCCCCACGCACCTGCATTGTGTCCCACACACCTGCATTGTGTCCTACACACCTGGACTCAGACCCACACACACCTGGATCGTGTCACACACACACCAGCATTGTGTCCCATACACCTGCATTGTGTCCTACACACCTGGATTGTGTCCTACACACCTGGACTCAGACCCACACACACCTGGATTCAGACCCACACACCTGGGTTGTGTCCCATACACACCTGGATTGTGTCCTACACACCTGGATTGTGTCCTACACACCTGGATTCAGCCCCACACACCTGGATTGTGCCCCTCACACACACCTGGACTGTGTCCCATACACCTGCATTGTGTCCCATACACCTGGATTCAGCCCCACACACCTGGACTGTGTCCTACACACCCCTGGATTCTCCCACACACACACCTGGACTCTCTCCCATGCACCTGGATTGTGTCCCATACACACCTGGATTGTGTCCCACACACACCTGGACTCTCTCCCCACACACCTGGACTGTGTCCCCTCCCACCCCCCACACCTGGATTCTGCTCTACATGCTTGGATCGTGCCCCTGTCCTGCCCCACACACCTGGGTTCCAACCTTTTTCTGCCCCACACACCTGGCTTCAACACCTGTCCTGCCCCACACACCTGGATCCTGCCCCACACACCTGGATCCTGCCCCACACACCTGGATCCTGCCCCTGTCCTGCCCCACACATCAGCATTTGAACCCTTTTCTGCCCCACACCCTGGATCCTGCCCCATACACCTGGATTCCGTCTTTCTCCTGCCCCACACGTTGGATCCTGCCCCACACACCTTGATCCTGCTCCTCCTGCCTCACAACCTGGGTCCAGCCCCACAACCTGGGTCCTGGCCCTCCTGCCCCACACGCTGGGTCCTGCCTCACACGTTGGATCCTGCCTCACACACCTTGATCCTGCTCCTCCTGCCCCACACCCTGGATCCTGCCCCACACGTTGGATCCTGCCCCACACACCTTGATCCTGCTCCTCCTGCCCCACACGCTGGGTCCTGCCCCACACGTTGGATCCTGCCCCACACACCTTGATCCTGCTCCTCCTGCCCCACACGTTGGGTCCTGCCCCACACGTTGGATCCTGCCCCACACACCTTGATCCTGCTCCTCCTGCCCCACACGTTGGATCCTGCCCCACAACCTGGGTCCTGCCCCACACGTTGGGTCCAGCCCCACAACCTGGGTCCTGCCTCCTCCTGCCCCACACGCTGGGTCCTGCCCCACACGTTGGATCCTGCCCCACACGCTGGGTCCTGCCCCTCCTGCCCCACACGCCGGGTCCTGCCCCTCCTGCCCCACACGCTGGGTCCTGCCCCACACGTTGGATCCTGCCCCACACACTGGGTCCTGCCCCTCCTGCCCCACACGCTGGGTCCTGCCCCCCAACCCGGATTCCATCCCTTGCTGCCCCACACGCTGGGTCCCCCCCATGCTCCCCGGGTGCTCACAGGGTGTCGAGCGTCCACGATGATCAGGATGACGTCCGACATCTCCAGCACTCGCCACAGCTGCCGCCACGTCTGGGGACAGGGACACCGTCACCCCTGTGTCCCCTGGGTCCCCCCAAGTGTCCCCCTGTCTCCATCCCCCCCGTGTCCCCTCCATGTCCCCACCCCCCCCCACTGTGTCCCCCGTCCCTCTCAGTCTCCCCCGTGTCACTTGCCCCCAACATGTCCCTGTCCCCCCCATCCCTTGTGCCCATGTCCCCTGTGTCCCTCGCATGTCCCTATCCCCAAACCGCGTCCCCTGTCCCACTCATCCCACTGATGTCCCTTGTCCCCCCTTGTGTTCCTTGCCCCGTGTGTCCCTGTCCCTGTCCCCTCATCCCCTCCCCATGTCCCTGTCCCCTCCTCAATGTCCCTGTCCCTTCCCCATATCCCTGCCCCCCCATCCCCTCCCCATGTCCCTGTCCCCCTTCCCCCATGTCCCTTGTTCCCCCTCATGTCCCTGTCCCTTCCCCATGTCCCTTCCCCATGTCCCTGTCACCCCATCCCCTCCCCATGTCCCTGTCCCCCCTCCCCATGTCCCTGTCCCCTCTCCCCATATCCCTGTCCCCTCTCCCCATGTCCCTATTCCCCCTCATGTCCCTATTCCCCTTCCCCATGTCCCTTGACCCTCTTCCCCATGTCCCTTGACCCTCTCCCCATGTCCCTATTCCCCTTCCCCATGTCCCTTCCCCATGTCCCTGTCACCCCATCCCCTCCCCATGTCCCTGTCCCCTCTCCCCATGTCCCTTGTCCCTCTTCCCCATATCCCTGTCCCTCCCTCCTCATGTCCCTTGTTCCCCCTCATGTCCCTGTCCCCTCCCCATGTCCCTATTCCCCTCTCCCCATGTCCCTATTCCCCTTCCCCATGTCCCTTGTTCCCTGTCCCTGTCCCCCCATCCCCTCCCCATGTCCCTATTCCCCCTCCCCATGTCCCTGTCCCCCTTCCCCAATGCCCCTATCCCCTTCCCCATGTCCCTGTCCCCTCTCCCCATGTCCCTATCCCCCTTCCCCATGTCCCTATCCCCTTCCCCATGTCCCTGTCCCCTCTCCCCACGTCCCTTCCCTCTCCCCATGTCCCTATTCCCCCTCTCCATGTCCCTATCCCCCTTCCCCCATATCCCTGTCCCTCCCTCCTCATGTCCCTTGTTCCCCCTCATGTCCCTCTTCCCCCTTCCCCATGTCCCTATTCCCCTTCCCCATGTCCCTGTCCCCCTTCCTCATGTCCCTTGTTCCCTGTCCCTGTCCCCTCATCCCCTCCCCATGTCCCTATTCCCCCTCCCCACGTCCCTATTCCCCTTCCCCATGTCCCTATTCCCCCTCCCCATGTCCCTATTCCCCCTCCCCACGTCCCTATTCCCCTTCCCCATGTCCCTATTCCCCCTCCCCATGTCCCTATTCCCCCTTCCCCATGTCCCTATTCCCCCTTCCCCAATGCCCCTGTCCCTTCCCCATATCCCTGTCCCTCCCTCCTCATGTCCCTTGTTCCCCCTAATGTCCCTTCCCCTCTCCCCATGTCCCTATCCCCCTTCCCCATGTCCCTATTCCCCTCTCCCCACGTCCCTATTCCCCCTTCCCCACGTCCCTATCCCCCTCCCCATATCCCTATCCCCCTCCCCATGTCCCTATTCCCCCTCTCCATGTCCCTATCCCCCTTCCCCAATGCCCCTGTCCCTTCCCCATATCCCTGTCCCTCCCTCCTTATGTCCCTTGTTCCCCCTCATGTCCCTCTTCCCCCTTCCCCATGTCCCTATTCCCCTTCCCCATGTCCCTGTCCCCTCCCCACGTCTCTGTCCCCCCCTCCCTGTGTCCCCCATCCCCTCCCCATGTCCCTATTCCCCCTCCCCATGTCCCTATTCCCCCTCCCCACGTCCCTATTCCCCCTTCCCCATGTCCCTGTCCCCTCCCCATGTCCCTATCCCCCTGTCATGTCCCCTGTCCCCGTCACCTCCAGGTTGTGCTCGAAGGGGGTGAGGTCCGGGGTGTCCCCCAGGCCCCCCAGGAAGGCCCCGAAGGCCTCCTCCTCGCGTCGCCGCAGCTCCTCGGGGCTCATGGCGAAGCTCCAGGCCGGACGGCGCGGGAAATCCAGCCCTGCGGACAAAGCCCGGCTACCACCGGCCACCACCGGGGCCACCAACCCCTCCCTGGGGCCACCAACCCCTCCCTGGGGCCACTTACTGCTGCCCAGAGGCCACTAATCCTCTCCCTGGGGCCACTAAGCCACATAGGAGGCAACTTACCTCTCTCCTAGGGCCACTGAGCCTGTCAAGGGGCAACTTAACCCTCCCCTGGGGCCACTGACCCCATCAAGAGGCCACCAACCCTCTCCAGGGACCACCGACCTCCTCCCTGGGGCCACTTAAACACCGTAAGGGGCAATTTAAACCCTTCCTGGGGCCACTGAGCCTGTCAAGGGGCAACTTAACCCTCCCCTGGGGCCACTGAGCCTGTCAAGAGGCCACCAACTCCTTCCAGTGACCACCGACCTCCTCCCTGGGGCCACTGAACACCATAAAGGGCAACTCAAACCCTTCCTGGAGCCACTGACCACGTCAAAGGGCAACTTAACCCCATGAAGAGGCCACCAACCCTCTCCAGGGACCACCGACCTCCTCCCTGGGGCCACTTAGACACCGTAAGGGGTAATTTAACCCTTCCCTGGGACCACTGACCCCTCCCTGGGCCGGTTGCCCCCCCCGGGTGGGTTGGTAGCCGTGGGCTCACCGGGGCCGTAGAGGCTGTCGGGGTCGAGCTCCAGGGCCTCCTCGGGCAGCGGCTCCAGCAGCTCCTCCTGCGCCCGACGGCGACGCCGAGACAGCTCCTCGGGCCCCACGGAGCCCAACTGCAGCCGGAACCTGCCCCACGGACAGAGAGCTGACCCACGGCGAGAGCCCCTGCCCCACAGCGAGAGCCCTGACCCACGGACCCACAGCCCTGACCCACAGAAACAGGTCCTGCTGAGCCCAACTGCAGCCAGAACCTGCCCCACGGACAGAGAGAGCTGAGCCTCTGCCCCACAGCGAGAGCCCTGACCCACAGCCCTGACCCACAGAAACAGCTCCTCGGGTCCTGCTGAGCCCAACTGCAGCCAGAACCTGCCCCACAGAGAGAGCCCTGACCCACGGACCCACAGCCCTGACCCACAGAAACAGGTCCTGCTGAGCCCAACTGCAGCCGGAACCTGCCCCACGGACAGAGAGCTGACCCATGGCGAGAGCCCCTGCCCCACAGCGAGAGCCCTGACCCACAGCAACAGGTCCTGCTGAGCCCAACTGCAGCCGGAACCTGCCCCACGGACAGAGAGAGCTGAGCCTCTGCCCCACAGCGAGAGCCCTGACCCACGGACCCACAGCCCTGACCCACCTGACCCAAGGCGACAACTCCTGCCCCACAGCAACAGCTCCCAACCCACTGCCCCAGGCCTGCCCCACTGCCCCTGCCCCGCGGCGACAGCTCCTGCCCCATGGCGAGAGCTCTGACCCACCGACACACAGCAACAGCCCTGCCCCACTGCCCCTGCCCCACAGCGACAGCCCTGACCTGCTGCCCCTGCCCCACTGCCCCTGCCCCACAGCGACAGCTCCTGCCCCACAGCAACAGCTCCAACCCACTGCCCCACAGCGAGAGCCCCACGGCAAAAGCCCCTGCCCCACTGCTTTTACCCCATAGTGAGAGCCCTGCCCCACGGCGAGCACTCTGCCCCACGGTGAGAGCCCCCGCCCCACGGCGAGCCCCTGATCCACTGCCCCTGCCCCACAGCGACACCTCTGACCCACTCACCCACAGAGAGAGCCCCTGCCCCATAGCGAGAGGCCCTGCCCCACTGCCCCTGCCCCACATCAAGCCCCCCTGCCCCACACTGAGACCCCTAGCCCCACATCAAGCTCCCCCAGCCCTACATGGAGCCCTCCCAGCCCCACAGCGAGCCCCCCCAGCCCCCTGTACCGTCCGGGGTCGTGTCGTCGGGCGGGCGGCTCTGTGGGTTCGGGGGCGGCTCCATCGCTGTCGCGCTCACGGCTCTCGCTGCGGCTGCCGGGGCCCGGGGGGGCGTCTGCGGAGAGAGGAAGGGGCTGCTGGGCGGCCAGCTATGGGGCTGGAGGGGAGCTGTGTGGGGCTGAGGGGGCCAAGGGGCTGCGGGGAGCTACGGGGTCTGGGTGAGCCATGGGGTGGGTCTACGGGGCTGATCTATGGGTCTGGATGAGCTGTGGGGCAGGTCTATGGGTCTGGGTGAGCCATGGGGTGGATCTACGGGGCTGATCTATGGGTCTGGATGAGCTGTGAGGCAGATCTATGGGTCTGGGTGACCCACGAGGCAGCTCTTTGGGACTGACCTATGGGTCTGGATGAGCTGTGGGGCTGATCTATGGGTCTGGGTGACCCTGGAAACAGCTCTATGGGGCAGATCTATGGGGCTGGGGGGTGCTATGGGGCTCATCTATGGGTCTGGGTGAGCTGTGGGGCAGATCTATGGGTCTGGGTGATCCACAGGATGGGTCTATGGGGCTGATCTATGGGTCTAGGTGAGCTGTGAGGCAGATCTATGGGTCCGGGTGACCCATGGGGTGGGTCTACGGGGCTGATCTATGGGTCTAGATGAGCTGTGGGGCTGATCTATGGGTCTGGGTGAGCCATGGGGTGGGTCTATGGGGCTGATCTATGGGTCTGGATGAGCTGTGGGGCAGGTCTATGGGTCTGGGTGAGCCATGGGGTGGGTCTATGGGACTGATCTATGGGTCGGGGTGACCCACGGGGCAGCTCTATGGGGCAGATCTATGGGGCTGGGGGGTGCTATGGGGCAGATTTATGGGTCTGGGTGAGCTGTGGGGGCAGATCTATGGGGCTGGGTGACCCTGGAGGCAGCTCTATGGGGCAGACCTATGGGGCTGGGGGGTGCTATGGGGCTGACCTATGGGTCTGGTGACCCATGGGGTGGGTCTATGGGGCTGATCTATGGGTCTGGATGAGCTGTGGGGCTGATCTATGGGTCTGGGTGAGCCATGGGGTGGGTCTATGGGGCTGATCTATGGGTCTGGATGAGCTGTGGGGCTGATCTATGGGGCCGCGTGACCCACGAGGCAGCTCTCTGGGGCTGGGGGGGGTGCCCTGGGGGCGGCTCTGTGGGGCGGGTCCCTGTGTGGCCATCCCCCCACCTTTGCCCCATCAGGCGCCCCCCAGCCCCACACCAACACCGCCCCCTGCCCCACAGCCGCCCCTCATCCCCACCTTCCCCTCCCCTCTTCCTCTCCCGCCGGTCGCGCAGTTGCTGCTTCTTGCGCTTGGCGCTGAACGGCCGCTTGCGGGGCATGGCGGGAGGTCACGTGACGCGGGGCGGCGCCAACGGGATTGGAGGGCGGCCCGGCGAGGGGGCGGGGCCAAGGGGCGGGGGCGGCCAACGGGAGAGCGAGTTGCCTCAGCGAGGGGGGCGGGAAGAGAGGGGGAGGGGGCGTGGCCAAGGCGTGAGGGGTAATGGGCGGGAAAGCGAGAGGGAGGGGGCGTGGCCAAGGCGTGAGGGGTAATAAGGGGAGGGGGCGTGGCCAAGGCGTGAGGGGTAATGGGTGAGAAAGAGGAAGGGGGCGTGGCCAAGCCGCGAGGGATGATAAGCTGGAGGGGGCGTGGCCAAGGCGTGAGAGTAATGAGCTGGAGGGGGCGTGGCCAAGGCGTGAGGGCTAATGGGAGGGAAAGCGGGAGGGAGGGGGGCGTGGTCAAGGGATAATAAGCGGAAGGGGGCGTGGCCAAGGCGTGAGGGCGGGAAAGCGAGAGGGGGCGTGGCCAAGGCACGAGGGGTAATGGGTGGGAAAGAGGGAGGGGGCGTGGCCAAGGGGTAATAAGCGGGAGGGGGCGTGGCCAAGGCGTGAGGGGTAATGGGCGGGAAAGCGAGAGGAAGGGGGCGTGGCCAAGGCGTGAGGGATAATAAGGAGAGGGGGCGTGGCCAAGGCGTGAGGGCTAATGGGTGAGAAAGAGGAAGGGGGCGTGGCCAAGCCGCGAGGGATGATAAGCTGGAGGGGGCGTGGCCAAGGCGTGAGAGTAATGAGCTGGAGGGGGCGTGGCCAAGGCGTGAGGGCTAATGGGAGGGAAAGCGGGAGGGAGGGGGGCGTGGTCAAGGGATAATAAGCGGAAGGGGGCGTGGCCAAGGCGTGAGGGGTGATCAGATGGAGGGGGCGTGGCCAAGGCGTGACGGCGGGAAAGCGAGAGGGGGCGTGGCCAAGGCACGAGGGGTAATGGGTGGGAAGAGGGAGGGGGTGTGGCCAAGGGGTAATAAGCGGGAGGGGGCGTGGCCAGGGCGTGAGGGCTGATGGGCGAGAAAGCGTGAGGGGGCGTGGCCAAGGCAGGAGGGGTAATGGGAGGAAGCGGGAGGGAGGGGGCGTGGCCAAGGTGCGAAGGGTTAATGGGAGGGAAAGCGAGAGGGGCTGTGGCCAAGACGTGAGGGGTAATAAGGGGAGGGGGCGTGGCCAAGGCGTGAGGGCTAATGGAAGGGAAAGCGGGAGGGGGCGTGGCCAAGCCGCGCGGCGGCCAATGGGCGGGAAGCGGGAGGAAGTGGGCGTGGTCAAGCCGCGCGGCGGCCAATGGGCGGGAAGCGGGGTGGGAAGTCGGCTCCTGGAGGACCGGAAGCGGCGCGTAGCGGGGGGGGGGGGGACGCTCTGGGCCGCGTCTCTGTGGTGGCGCCGGCCATGCCGAGGGGAGCGCGGCCTAGCAAGGGGCAGGAGGAATGGAAGGGAGGGGACGAGGAGGAGGAGGGGCAGCAGCAGCAGCGAGGTGAGGGGGACACACACACACACCAGGAGGGGTCTGCAGACCAGAGTGGGGGAGGGGAGGGGGTCTGAGGGGACTTGGGAGGAGGGGGGAAGAGGGGTCTGGGGTCCAGAGAGGGGAATTGGCTATGGGGGAGGGGGTGGTCTGTGGGAAGTGGGGGAGGGGGGGGGTTGCTGAGGAGCAGGGAGGGTTCTAGAGACCCTAGAAGGGGGAGGGGAGGGGCCTGGGGGG
>JAUMJK010001895.1:0-64850 GCA_033558105.1 Coccyzus lansbergi | reverse complement strand
CGGCGCCGGGTGACGTCACTTTGCGGCGACCAATCGGCGCGCGGCGGCGGCGGCGGCAGCGGCGGCTCCGGTTCCCGCTCCGCTCCCGGGAGCGGCTCCGCCATGGCCCAGCGCGGCGGCCCTGCCGTGCTCCCGGACAACCCCTTCCAGGTGCCGCCCCCGCCCCTCGCTCCGCGCACCTGCCCGTTCCCCGCTTACCGCTCCCGCCGGGCCCTGCGCCCATCGCTTGGGCCCAGCCACGCTCCCCACGGCACTTACCCGTTCCCCCGATTTCCCCTAATCGTTCCCGTTCCCCTATCCATTCCCATTCCCCCGTTCGTTTCCCGTTCCCCCTATCCATTCCTGTTCCCCCTTTCCCCCCCATCCTTTCCCCCCCATCCTTTCCCCCCCATCGTTTCCCCCCCATCCTTTCCCCCCCATCCTTTCCCCCCCATCCTTTCCCCCCCATCCTTTCCCCCCATCCTTTCCCCCCATCCTTTCCCCCCATCCTTTCCCCCCATCCTTTCCCCCATCCTTTCCCCCTATCCTTTCCCCCCCTATCCTTTCCCCCCTATCCTTTCCCCCCTATCCTTTCCCCCCTATCCTTTCCCCCCTATCCTTTCCCCCCCCATCCTTTCCCCCTCATCCTTTTCCCCCCGTCCTTTCCCCCCCGTCCTTTCCCCCCCGTCCTTTTCCCCCCGTCCTTTTCCCCCCGTCCTTTTCCCCCCGTCCTTTTCCCCCCGTCCTTTTCCCCCCGTCCTTTCCCCCCCGTCCTTTCCCCCCTATCCTTTCCCCCCATCCTTTCCTGCATCCATTCCCATTCTCCCCATCCATTCCCATTACCACACTCCCTCATTTGTTCGTGTTCCCCCCATCCGTTCCTGATCCCCCATCCATTCCTCCCTTTCCCCCATCTGTTCCCGTTCTCCCCATCCATTCCTGTTCCCCCCATCCATTCCCCCTATTCGTTCCCATTACCCCCATCCTTTCCCCCCGCTCGTTCCCATTCTCCCATCCGTTTCCATTACCACACTCCCTCATTTGTTCGTGTTCCCCCAATCTGTTCCTGCTCTCCCATCAGTTCCTCCCTTTCCCCCATCTGTTCCCCCCATCCGTTCCCCCCCATCCGTTCCTCCCATCCATTCCCATTCTCCCCATCCATTTCCGTTACCACACTCCCTCATTTGTTCATGTTCCCCCATTCCGTTCCTGCTCCCCTATCCGTTCCTCCCTTTCCCCATCCATTCCCGTTCCCACCATTCATTCCTGTTCCCCCCATCCATTCCCCCATTCGTTCCCTTTCCCCCCATCCGTTCCCCCCATCCGTTCCCCCCATCCGTTCCCATTCTCCCCATCTGTTCCCCCCATCCGTTCCCCCATCCGTTTCCCCCCATCCGTTCCCATTCTCCCCATCCGTTTCCATTACCACACTCCCTCATTCGTTCGTGTTCCCCATCTGTTCTCCTATTTCCCCATCCGATCCCCCCTTCCCTCAGCCGTTCCCCCCTCTCCCCATCCATTCCTGTACCCAACATCCATTCCCATCCGTTCCCGTTCCCCCCATCCGTTCCCGTTCCCCCCATCCGTTCCCATTCCCCCCATCCGTTCCCCCGATCCATTCCTGTTCCCCCTATTCATTCCCCCGATCCGTTTCCGTTCCCCCTATCCGTTCCCCCCATCCGTTCCTATTCTCCCCATCTGTTTCTATTACCACACTCCCTCATTCGTTTGTGTTCCCCCATTCTGGTCCTGCTCCCCCATCCATTCCTCCCTTTCCCCCATCCGTTCCTGTTCTCCCCATCCATTCCCGTTCCCCCATTCCACCATCCATGCACCCGTTCCCCCCATCCGTTCCCACGATCCATTCCCATTCCCCCTATCCATTCCCCCCATCTGTTCCCATTCTCCCCATCCATTCCCCCCGATCCATTCCCATTCCCTCACTCCATCACCCCTTCCCATTTCCCCACCCGTTCCTGTTCCCTGCTCCCTGATCCATTCCTGTTCCCTCCATCCATTCCCATTCTCCCCATCCGTTCCCATTCCCTGCTCCCTGATCTCTTCCCCAATCCTTTCCCTGCTCCCCGATATGTTCCCTGATCCTTTCCCCATTCCCAATCCGTTTCCTGTTCCCCAAACCGTTCCCTGCTCCTTTCCCTGCTCCCCGATCCTTTCCCCACTCCCCGATATGTTCCCCGATCCTTTCCGCGCTCCCTTCCCCACTCCCCGATATGTTCCCCAATCCTTTCCCCATTCCCACTCCGTTCCCTGTTCCCCAAACCGTTCCCCGCTCTGTTACCTGCTCCCTGATCCGTTCCCCATTCCCCGATCCGTTCCCCGCTCCCCCATTCCTTCTCGTTCCCCACTCACCCCATCCGTGTCCCTTCCAGGATCCCACGATGCTGCAGCCCCACTCAGACCCGGATCCCGCCACGCTGGACGCCTACAACCCCTTTGGGAACGGCCCGGTGAGCGGGACGGGTGGAGTGGGCTGTGTCCCGCTTCCCAACTCCTTTCCTGGTTGAGCAGCCTCTCACCGTCCCCTCTGCCTCCTGCAGCCGCCGCCGTACCAGGCCCCATCGGTGGCTCCTCCACCGGCCGCTGCGCCCCCACGGAAAACCAGCCCCACCGAGCCCCGAAACTACGGCTCCTACGGCACTCAGGTACCGGGAGGGGACTGGGAGGGGACCGGGAGCCTCGTCTCCGTGGGGATGGGCCCGGAGAGCTGGTGGCGGGAGCCCCAGGGCCTGCGCTTCCCGTAGGCCTCGGCAGCCGCTGCCACAGCCGAGCTGCTCAAGCGGCAGGAGGAGCTGAACCGGAAAGCCGAGGAGCTTGACCGGAGGGAGCGGGAGCTGCAGAATGCGGCCCTCGGCGGTTCCAGTGAGTGGGTCGTGAGAACAAGGACGGGGATGGGAATGGCTGGTGGGAATGGGGAGTAGGGGTGGGAATGGCTGGTGGGAATGGGGAATGGGGACGGGAATGGGGAACAGGGATGGGAATGGCTGGTGGGAATGGGGAGCAGGGATGGGAATGGGGAACATGGATGGGAATCACTGGTGGGAATGGGGAGCAGGGATGGGAATGGCTGGTGGGAATGAGGAACTGGGATGGGAATGGCTGGTGGGAATGGGGAGCAGGGATGGGAATGGGGAACATGGATGGGAATCACTGGTGGGAATGGGGAGCAGGGATGGGAATGGCTGGTGGGAATGGGGAACTGGGATGGGAATGGGGAGCAGGGATGGGAAAGGCTGGTGGGAATGGGGAGCAGGAATGGGAATGAGGAACAGGGATGGGAAAGGCTGGTGGGAATGGGGAACAGGGATGGGAATGAGGAACAGGGATGGGAAAGGCTGGTGGGAATGGGGAGCAGGGATGGGAATGAGGAACAGGGATGGGAAAGGCTGGTGGGAATGGGGAGCAGGGCTGGGAATGGCCAGGGGGGAGCAGGGAACAGCTGTGGGGAGCGGGAATGGGAACAGGACTGGTTGATGGGAGTGGGAATGGTGATGGGCCCAGCTTGGGGGGAGCAGGAAGCCCTCAATCTTTCCTGCCCCTGTGCTCCTACGCTCTTCTCGCCTCCTTCCCTCTGCAGCCAGGCCAAACAACTGGCCCCCACTGCCCTCTTTCTGCCCCGTGAAGCCTTGCTTCTACCAGGACATCCCGGTGGAGATCCCTGCCGACTTCCAGAAGACAGTTTCGACCATGTATTACCTCTGGATGGGTGAGTCGTAGGGAAAAAGCCATGAGCAGAGCCTGAGGGTGTAGAGGAACAAGCTCCCTGCATGCGAGGGATCGCTCTGCTTGGGCGAAACCGCAATTCTGGCTTCGCTCAGGTTTTGCCAGGCTGAGCCTGTGGGGTGGGGAGGGGCAGCATGGCTGGAAGGGCTGATCCTGTCCTCTCTCGCAGCCAGCACCATCGCGCTCTTCCTCAACTTCTTGTCCTCACTGGCCTGGTTCTGCGTGGACCCCTCGTCCGGTTCGGGGTTTGGCCTCTCCATCCTCTGGGCTCTCCTGTACACGCCTTGCTCCTTCGTCTGCTGGTACAGGCCCATGTACAAAGCTTTCAGGTGCGTCTCTGCTTCGGCTTCAGAAAAAGCAGCCGAGAACCTGGGGAGGCTGAGCTGCTCCCTGCCCCGAGAGCCGCACCGAAGGCTCCTTGTGGCCTTTGCTTCTTGGGAACATGGAGATTCCACTCTGGGCCTCGTGTTCTCCTTGTCTGCCCTGCTTTGAAGAAGGTTTGAGAGTTCTTTTCTGTGGCCTTATCCTGCCTCTCTCTCTCTTTCTTTTCCAGGAGTGACAGTTCCTTCAACTTCTTTGTCTTCTTCTTCGTCTTCTTTGCCCAGAACGTGATGTACGTCTTGCAGGCGATTGGAATTCCAAACTGGGGCTTCTGGTGCGTATTGGACTGGTCTGGTAGCATCTCAGCAGGGCAGAGGCGGCTGGGGGAGAGGGAGCCTCTGAGCAAACTCCTCTTTTTTTCCTTCCATTCCCCTTTTTTTTTTTTTCTTCCTCTTCAGTGGCTGGATACTGAGCCTGATAGCTCTGCGCCAGAACACGGCTGTGGCCGTGATGATGATCCTGGTGTCCTTGGTCTTCACAGCAGTGGCTGTGTTGGGCGTTATTATGCTGAAAAAGGTGAGTTTGGATCAAATTTCATAGAATCACCAGGTTGGGAAAGACCCTCAGGATCATGGAGTCCAACCATTCCCATCAATCACTAACCCATGTCCCTCAGCACCACATCCACCCGTCCCTTAAACCCCTCCAGAGAAGGGGACTCAACTCCCTCCCTTTTCCAGTGCTCAATGACCTTTTCCACAAAATTTTTTCCTAATGTCCATCTCGGCCTGTCCCCTGTCACTTGGCAGAAGAGCCCAGCTCCCTCCTCTCCACAACCTCCTCTGAGGTTGTTGCAGAGAGCAATGAGCTCTCCCCTCAGCCTCCTCTTCTCCAGGAGAAACCCCCCCAGCTCTCTCAGCCGCTCCTCTTCTTCTCCAGCCCCTTCACCAGCTTCCTTGCTCTTCTCTGCACTCGCTCCAGAGCCTCAACATCCTTCTTGTGGGGAGGGGCCCACAACTGACCCCAGGATTCCAGGAGCAGTCTCCCCAGGGCAGAGTCCAGAGGGAGAAGAACCTCCCTGGCCCTGCTGGCCATACTGGGTCTGATCCAGATTTGGACGAGGCGCATGGGCCCAGCTCTTTGGTCGACAGCCGACTGACCATGAGCCAGCAGTGTGCCCAGGTGGCCAAGAAGGCCAATGGCATCCTGGCTTGGATCAGAAATGGTGTAACCAGCAGGGCCAGGGAGGTGATTCTCCCTCTGGACTCAGCACTGGGGAGGCCGCTCCTTGAATCCTGTGTTCAGTTCTGGGCCTCTCACCACAAGAAGGATGTTGAGGCTCTGGAGTGAGTCCAGAGAAGAGCAACGAAGCTGGTGAAGGGGCTGGAGAACAGGCCCTATGAGGAGCGGCTGAGAGACCTGGGGGGGTTTATCCTGGAGAAGAGGAGGCTGAGAGGAGACCTCATTACTCTCTACAACTCCCTGAAAGGAGGTTGTGGAGAGGAGGGAGCTGGGCTCTTCTCCGAAGTGACAGGGGACAGGACGAGAGGGAATGGCCTCAAGCTCCACCAGGGGAGATTTAGGCTGGAGATTAGGAGGAAGTTTTTCACAGAAAGGGTCATTGGGCATTGGAATAGGCTGCCCAGGGAGGGGGTTGAGTCACCTTCCCTGGAGGTGTTCAAGGCGCAGGTAGATGAGGTCTTGAGGGACTTGGTTTAGTGTTTGATAGGAATGGTTGGACTAGAAGATCCGATGGGTCTCTTCCAACCTGGTTGCTCTATGATTCCATGATTCTGATCGCCATGTGCCTGGAACGGGGCTGCTGTGCTGGTCCTTTGAGCCTGTCTCTCTCTTGCAGATCCACTCTCTGTACCGCCGGACGGGCGCCAGCTTCCAGAAGGCTCAGGAGGAATTTGCCGCGGGGGTTTTCTCCAACCAAGCCGTGCGCACGGCAGCGGCCAACGCTGCCGCCGGCGCTGCCACCAATGCCTTCCGGGCGCCGTAGCCGGGAGGGAGCCCTGGGCTTCTCCTCGCACGTGGGCTTTTTTTTTCCGAAAGAAGAGGAAATCCAAAATTGCACTTTTCATTGGATCCCCGTGTGTCTGCATCAGCTCTCAGAGGCTGCCTCATCCCAGCTTGGAAGTGCTGGTTCTGGAATCGTCTGCTGCTCTAACCCCTTTTCCTCGCAGATCGGAGGTCGTTCTGGTTTGTGCTGGTCCCCTGCCCTCAGCAGACTGGGAGGTGCTGGGGGGCTGCCATCGCTCTCCCTTCCAGCACTGGGAATCTAGACGTGTGACAGGGACCGAAATGGCTTCTTCCCTTCCCGGGGGGGGCTTCCATTTCCCTGCCTGCTGGTGGCACTTGGGCTCCCTGGGACACAAAAGGTTCCCTGGGTGCCCAGTCCTGGGGCAGGCAGGGCTGGCTCTTCCCTGGAGGCATTTTCCTGCCTTTCCCTTCAATGTGAGACCCAGTTCTCTGCCAAGAACATCATCCTGGTCTTGCCCCCCTCCAGGCTTGCTTGGTTGGGGTGAGGCTGGCTCTGTCCCCGGACGCTGAGGGGGAGCGGAGCCCCTCCAGCCCCTCTCCTCATCCTTTTTTTCTCACCTTTGTTGGGCTGAGGAGGCTCCATGCGCAGGGAGAGGGAGAGCAGGGCCAGGACAGGCAGCGATGGGGCTCTCGGTGCCTTCAGCCTGTCCCCAAACGCAGCCGTTTGGGCTTGGCAGGAGCTCCTGGTGCCTCCTCACCTCCCTCGAGCAGGCCAAGGACTTCTCCGTTCCCCAAATCTGCTCCCCCAGGGCCAGAGATCGCTTGCACACCCCTCCAGCTCTCTCCCAGCACCCTTCACCCCTCCTCCCTTCCTCGGGAAGAGCCCATCCCTGTGTCCCTCTGTCCCTCGGTGTCCCCCAACCCCCGTGTCATCGTCCTCGGTGACCCCAGGGCCTGGCACCGCTGCTGTGGGTCCCATTGAGTTGTGCTTTGCCCCATCTCCTCCTCGATGCTCCTGGGCTGGCGAGGGGCTTCGTGCCTTCATCCGCGGGGGCCATGAAGCATGCGGCCGATCCCCTGCGAGCCACGGACAGCTTGGCCCGGTCCCCTTGGCATGAGGCTGGGTGACAGTGGTGGCCTCAGCTCCGGCCACCGTGGTCCAGGCTCTGACCACGAGGGTTGCAGCTCCGGCTTTGGTGGTCCATGTCCTGGTAGTGGTGGTCCCAGCTCTGGCCACCACGGTCTGTGCTCTAGCTGTGGTGGTCCTTGCTCTGGCCACCGTGGTCCCAGCTTGGGCTGCGATCCCTGCTCTGGCCACGGTCCCGCGTGTTGCTGTGCCCAACGCCAAGACGCCTTCAGGTTTAATTTAAGGAATAAATGAAGTTTCACTCAGTGCCTCTTCCATCTCTGTGCACTGGGAGGGGGAGAGTACTGGGGTAGGACTGCAGCTCCTGGTCTGACCCAGCTCTGGTCGCTGTGGTCCGTGCTCCGGTCACTGTGGTCCCAGCTCTGGTCACGGTTCTGTTCCAGCTCTGGCTGTGGTGGTCAATGAGCCCATTTTGGTGGTCCCAGCTCTGGCTGTGGTGGTCCATGAGCCCATTGGGTGCTCCCACCTGTGGCCACTGTGGTTCCAGCTCTGGTCACTGTGGTCCATGCTCTGGTCACTATGGTTCCAGGTGTGGTCATTGTGGTCCCAGCTCTGGTCATGGTTCTGTTCCAGCTCTGGCTGTGGTGGTCCACGAGCCCATTTTGGTGGTCCCAGCTCTGGCTGTAGTGGTCCCTGAGCCCATTGGGGTGCTCCCACCTGTGGCCACTGTGGTTCCAGGTCTGGTCACTATTGTCCATGCTGTGGTTGATGCTCTGGTCACTGCAGTAGTCCACGTGCCTGTTGTGGTGGTCCCACCTATGGCCACTGTGGTTCCAGGTCATTACGGTCCATGCTCTGGACACTGTAGTCTGTGCTCTAGCCATGGTGATCCCAGCTCCACCTGCAGTGGTCCATTTGCCCAGGGTGGTGGTCCCAGCTCTGGCCGCAGTGGTCCATGCTGTAGTTGAATCCTGAGCAGCTCCAGCCTAGGAGAAGTCTGCCTGGAAAATGCCTGGAGGAGAAGGACCTGGGAATGCTGGTTGAAGAGGAGGCAGCAGGGGCCCAGGTGGCCAAGAAGGCCAAGGGCATCTTGGCTTGCGTCAGACCCGGCGTGGCCAGCAGGGCCAGGGAGGTTCTTCTCCCTCTTGGGAGACCGCTCCTCGAATCCTGGGGTCAGTTGTGGGCCCCTCCCCACAAGAAGGAGGTTGAGGCTCTGGAGCGAGTGCAGAGAAGAGCAAGGAAGCTGGTGAAGGGGCTGGAGAAGAAGAGGAGCGACTGAGAGAGCTGGAGTGGGGGTGGGGGTTGTCCTGGAGAAGAGGAGACTGCTTTGTGCAACGTGGGCCAGGGCCTCCTCACCCTTGTTGTGAGGAGTTTCCTCCTTATGTCTAGTCTGAATCTTCCCCACTCTAATTTAAAGCCATTCCCCTCATCCCATCACTACAGGCCTGTAACCAGCCCCTCCCCAGCTTTCTTGTAGGCCCCTGCAGGCACTGGAAGGTTGCTAAAGGGTCTCCTCGGAGCCTTCTCTTCCCCAGGCTGAACAATCCCAGCTCTCTCAGCCCCATGCGGGAGGTGCTCCAGCCCTCACATCATCTTTGTTGCCTTGGTGGCTGGTGAAGGGGCTGGAGAAGAAGAGGAGCGGCTGAGAGAGCTAGTGGGGTTGAGCCTGGAGAAGAGGAGGCTGAGGGGAGAGCTCATTGCTCCCTGGGACTCCTGGCTTGGATCAGAAAGGGTGTGACCAGCAGGGCCAGGGAGGTGATTCTCCCTCTGGACTCAGCACTGGGGAGGCCGCTCCTTGAATCCTGTGTTCAGTTGTGGGCCCCTCAGCACAAGAAGGATGTTGAGGCTCTGGAGCGAGTCCAGAGAAGAGCCACGAAGCTGGTGAAGGGGCTGGAGAACAGGCCCTATGAAGAGTGGCTGAGAGAGCTGGGGGTGTTTATCCTGGAGAAGAGGAGGCTGAGGGGAGACCTCATTGCTCTCTGCAACTCCCTGAGAGGAGGTTGTAGAGAGGAGGGAGCTGGGCTCTTCTCCCAAGGGACAGGGGACAGGATGAGAGGGAATGGCCTCAAGCTCCAGGATGGACATTAGGAAGAAATTTTTCCCAGAAAGGGTCATTGGGCACTGGAACTGTCCAGGGAGGGAGTTGATTCCCCTTCCCTGGAGGGTTTAAGGTGTGGGTGGCCGAGGTGCTGAGGGACGTGGGTTAGTGCTTGATGGGAATGGTTGGACTCCATGATCCGGTGGGTCTCTTCCAACCTGGTGACTCGATGATTCTCCACGGGGTCGGTGCCAGCTCCATCCTGGGTCCCTGGTTCCCGTTCCGGTGCTAAGGGGACTACATCTCCCGTCATTCCGTGCGGGGGCGGTGCCGGTGTCTCTCCCGGGGCTGCGGGGCCGGTGCCCGGAGCTTCCCCGGAGCTGCGGGGCCCCCGGGGGCGACCGGCGGGGGCGATGCTCACCCTCTCCCCTGGCTCTCGCCCTCCTCCCGAGCACTCGGGGCTCTCGGGGCGGTGACCCCCCCCGCTCCCGGAGGATGCCGGTGGGCGGCGGCCGCTCCGGGAGCCGGTGACCGGGCCCGGTGCCTTCATCCCGGGGCGGGATGGAGGAGGAGGAGGGGGCGGGGGAGGAGGCGCCGGGGGCCGCGTTCTACCTGCCGCCCGTGGCTTTAAGCCGCCCGCTGGGGATGCTGCGAGCCCGGTGAGGCTCCCGGGACGCTCCCGGTGCCACCCGGTTTTGGGGGGGGGGGGGGGGTGGGTGTTGGGGGGCAGGGAGGAGCCGCCCTCAGCATCCTCCGGGAGGAGCGAGGTGGAGCTCACCCCGTTCCCGCAGCCCCCACCCCGCCCCGGGGCCGGCTCCGTCCTGCCTCGGGGCCGCCGGTTGCCCCAGGGCTCGGTAGCCCCCCGGGGTCGCCCCCCCGGGCTAGCCATGCCCTCCCCCAGCGAGTCCAGCCGCTCGCTGACCGGCCGCGGGTCCCGCAGCATCACCCACCTGCGGGGGCAGAGGCCCTGGCTGCACCTCCTGCTGGCTCTGGGCTTCATCCAGGCCGTCCTGGGCATCCTCATCGTCACCTTCAGCCTGCTGGCTGCCACCCTCACCCCCTCCGCCAAGATCCGACACTCCTGCCCGTCCTGGGCCGGCTTCGCGGTGAGTCCAGGGTCGGGGGCTCAGGGGGCTGGGATGTGGGGTTTGGGGGTGATCGGCCTCCATCCTGCTCTTCCAGGTCCTTCTTCATCCTCCTTCTCCCACGTCCTGCACTTGGGGCACAACAACCCTATGCAGAGCTCCAGACTGGGAGAAGTCTGGCTGGAAAACTGCCAGGAGGAGAGGGACCTGGGGGTGTTGGTCGACAGCGACTGACCATGAGGCAGCAGTGTGCCCAGGTGGCCAAGAAGGCCAATGGCATCCTGGCTTGGGTCAGAAATGGTGTGACCAGCAGGGCCAGGGAGGTGATTCTCCCTCTGGACTCAGCACTGGTGAGGCTGCTCCTTGAATCCTGTGTTCAGTTGTGGGCCCCTCAGCACAAGAAGGATGTTGAGGCTCTGGAGCGAGTCCAGAGAAGAGCTACAAAGCTGGGGAAGGGGCTGGAGAACAGGCCCTATGAGGAGCGGCTGAGAGAGCTGGAGGGGTTTGTCCTGGAGAAGAGGAGGCTGAGAGGAGACTTCATTACTCTCTACAACTACCTGAAAGGAGGTTGTAGAGAGGAGGGAGCTGGTCTCTTCTCCCAAGGGACAGGGGACAGGACAAGAGGGAATGGCCTCAAGCTCCACCAGGGGAGATTTAGGCTAGAGATTACGAGGAAGTTTTTCACACAGAGGGTCATTGGGCATTGGAATAGGCTGCCCAGGGAGGTGGTTGATTCCCCTTCCCTGGAGGGGTTTAAGGCACAGGTAGATGAGGTCCTGAGGGACATGGGTTAGTGTTTGATAGGAATGATTGGACTCGATGATTCAATAGGTCTCTTCCAACCTGGTTGTTCTATGATTCTATGATTCTTCCAGGCTCCCTGGATGCTGAACCGGCCCCCAGTCCCAAGGGAGTGTAGCCCCGCTGCTCCCCCACCCTCCGGCTCTGCCTGCCGCAGAGCATTGTGGGAGAATCCCCAGGCTGGCTGGGATGGGGACCCCCGCAGTGGTCCAGGGGGGGCTGCCTTGAGGCGTTTTGCTTCTGAGCAGACCCTGAGTGAGCAGGGAGGTGGGTGTGTGTGTAGGGGAGGGGCTGCAGCGGCACTAGTGGGGAGAACCGGGCAGCCCTGCCCTGTTCCCAGACCGAGCAGCGGGATGCTCTGCCTCCTGCATCCACGGGGTGAGGGCAGGACCCCCCTCAGTGGCCCTGCAGCTCGGATCCTGGCCCCGGTTCGCTGCCCGCAGTCCCCAGGCTGCCCTGAATCAGCAGTTTCTCTCCCAGCTCCTTTCTCCCTGCAGCTCCCCGGCCGGCTCTGCACCCAGAGGGCTCCGGGGGACTTTGTCCAAGGCCTTGGTGGGGTGGGGGGGGGGGGCTTTGTCCAAGGCCAGGGGCTGCTCTGGGCCTCACTGCCTGGCAGGGACCCCTCCCCATCCCCATCCTTATCCCCATCCCTGTCCTCATCCCCATCCCCATCCTCGTCCCCATCCTCATCCCCATCCTCATCCTCGTCCTCATCCTCATCCCCGTCCTCATCCTTGTTCCCATCCTCATCCCCATCCTCATTCTCACCCCTGTCCTCATCCCCGTCCTTGTCCTCATCCCCATCCTCGTCCCCATCCCCATCTTCATCCCCGTCCCCATCCTTGTCCCCATCCCCATCCTTGTCCCCATCCCCATCCTTGTCCCCATCCCCGTCCTCATCCCCATCCTCATCCTTATCCCCATCCCCATCCTTATACCCATCCCCATCCTTATCCCCATCCTTATCCTTATCCCCATCCCCATCCTTATCCCCATCCTTATCCTTATCCCCATCCCCATCCTTATCCCCATCCCCATCCTCATCCTCATCCTCGTCCCCATCCTCATCCTCATCCTCGTCCCCATCCTCATCGCCATCCTCATCCTCGTCCCCATCCTCATCCTCATCCCCATTCCCATCCTTATCCCCATCCCCATCCCCATCCTCATCCTCATCCTCGTCCCCATCCCCATCCCCCTCCCCATCCTTATCCTTATCCTCATCCTTATCCTTATCCTTATCCTCATCCCCATCCGCATCCCCATCCCCGTCCCCATCCCCATCCCCATCCTCATCCTCATCCTCATTCTCATCCCTGGGCTTGTGTATCCGCAGCTGGCGCTGTCTGGGCTTGTTGGCATCATCTCCTGGAAGCGGCCGCTCACCCTGGTGGTAGGTGTTGGGTGAGGGGAAGCTTGGCAGAGGTTGGGGGCCGAGTAGCCTCACGTGCCCCTGGACACGTGGGGAATGGGGGTGCGTGTCGGCTCCCTGCCCCCGAGCCAGCCCCTCTCCTCCCCGCTGCAGGTGACCTTCTTCACGCTACTGTCAGTGCTGGGGATCATGCTGAGCCTCGCCGGCTCCATCCTGTCCTGCCAGAACGCGCAGCTGGTGAAATCCCTGGAGAGCTGTGAGAGGGTGAGGCTGCCCAGGCTGCCCAGTGTCCCCTGGCTGCAGGGCTCTGGGGGTACTGGGAGCGGGGGAGGGTAGAATTATACAGGCATAGAATGGGTTGGGTTGGAAGGGACCTCAAGCCCACCCAGTGCCACCTCCTGCCATGGGCAGGGACACCTCCCACTGCATCAGGGGCTCCAAGCCCCATCCAATCTGCCCTCGAACCCCTCCAGGGATGGGATCTGGGGGTTCTGGTTGACGTCAATTGAGAATCATGGAGCTATGACATGGGTTGGGTTGGAAGGGACCTCAAAGCCCATCCAGTGCCACCCCTGCCACGAGCAGGGACACCTCCCACTGCATCAGGGGCTCCAAGCCCCATCCAACCTGCCCTTGAACCCCTCCAGGGATGGGGCAGCCACGTCTGCTGTGGGCAACCTGGGCCAGGGCCTTCTCACCCTCCTTGTGAGGAGTTTCCTCCTTATGTCTAGTCTGAATCTTCCCCACTCGAATTTAAAGCCATTCCCCTCATCCCATCACTACAGGCCTGTAAACAGCCCCTCCCCAGCTTTCTTGTAGGCCCCTGCAGGCACTGGAAGGTTGCTAAAAGGTCTCCTCGGAGCCTTCTCTTCCCCAGGCTGAACAACCCCAGCTCTCTCAGCCTCATGCGGGAGGTGCTCCAGCCCTGGCATCATCTTTGTAGCCTTGGTAGCTGGTGAAGGAGCTGGAGAAGAAGAGGAGCGGCTGAGAGAGCTGGGGGGGTTTATCCTGGAGAAGAGGAGGCTGAGGGGAGAGCTCATTGCTCTCTGCAACTCCCTGAGAGGAGGTTGTGGAGAGGAGGGAGCTGGGTTCCTCTCCCAAGGGACAGGCCGAGAGGGAATGGCCTCAAGCTCCACCAGGGGAGGCTCAGGATGGACATCAGGACAAAATATTTTACGGGAAGGGTGATTGGGCACTGGATCTGCCCAGGGAGAGGGTTGAGTGCCCTTCCCTGGAGGTGTTTAAGGTGTGGGTGGCCGAGGTGCTGAGGGACATGGGTTAGTGATTGATGGGAATGGTTGGACTCGATGATCTGATGGTTCTCTTCCAACCTGGTGATTCTATGATTCCTCTGGACCCGTTCCAACAGTTCCTATGCAGTGGGATGCACTTATGTCTCTCAGGGAAGAGCATAGCTCCGGGAGGTCCCTCACAGCATCTGGAGGTCATTCATGGCTTTCCTTCTCCCCAGGAGAGGGACTCGTGCGTCTGCTGTCAGGCTCGTTGGGAGCCCCCTCCTGCCTCCTGCAGCCGCCAGAGCGAGATGCTGACCATGTTCCCCAACCACGACTGCCGGAGCATCCGCGTGGCACTCAAGGTTGGGGACCCGCGGGGAGGCCAGGGCTCCACGTGGAGGGCCCTGCAGGAGCCCACAGCTCGCCCTGCTCCTCCCCAGGACCTCCTCTTCAGCGTCTGCGGCTTGACCGTCTTCTCCACCATCATCTGCACACTCTCCGCTGTCGTCTGCTGCATCCAGATCTTCTCCCTCGACATCGTCCATGTGGTGAGTCCCAGCCCTGGCCCAGGAGCTGATGAGGCTGAGGAGCAGATGGGGCTGATGAGGCTGAGGAGCAGTTGGGGCTGAGGAGCAGTTGGGGCTGAGGAGCAGTTGGGGCTGAGGAGCTGATGAGGCTGAGGAGCTGATGAGGCTGATGGGGCTGAGGAGCAGATGGGGCTGAGGAGGTGGTGGGGCTGAAGAGCAGATGGGGCTGAGGAGCTGATGGGGCTGAGGAGCTGAAGAGCAGATGAGGCTGAAGAGCAGATGGGGCTGAGGAGCAGATGAGGCTGATGAGGCTGAGGAGCAGATGGGGCTGAGGAGCAGATGGGGCTGAAGAGCAGATGGGGCTGAGGAGCTGATGAGGCTGATGAGGCTGAGGAGCTCTCTTAGGCTGAGGGAGAGACTGAGGTGCTCCACCCAGGCATGGATCAAGGCTCAGGACAAGCATCCCTCGCTGGATCTCCGAGCAGGGGGGTCCCAGCTCTCTCTCCTCTCTCTCCCTGCAGCTGGTCCCCCAGCGCTCGAGCTCTGTGACGCTGGAATGCACGTCCCCTCCGGACACCTTCCTGCAGAGCATGATGGACTTCGAGGAATTCGTGCCTCCTGTGCCACCACCCCCCTACTACCCACCCGAATACACCTGCAGCTCCGAGACGGATGCTCAGAGGTACCTGAGTGCCGTGGGGCAGGATCTGGGCAGGGGGCTCTTTGCCTTCCAGCAGGGCTCAGCCCACCTGAAGGTGGTTTTTCTGCTCTCGATCCCACAGCATCACCTACAATGGCTCCATGGACAGCCCCGTGCCCCTCTACCCCACCGACTTCCCCCCATCCTACGAGACCGTGATGGGGCTGCGAGGGGACAGCCAGGTGGGAGATGGGGTCAGGGAGCAGGGAGTGAGCCAGCAGGGCTGGGCTCCTGCTCTGTCTGTGCCTTGACCGGAGTGTCTTGCAGGCCACACTCTTTGAGTCGCAGCTGACAGAGGCTTCGCACGCCTGCACCTGCGACCGCGTCCCCTCCATCGTGCTCAGCGGAGAAGGTGAGCGGCTTGGCCTTGGAGATGGAGGGCTCAGAGTGACAAAGCTGGGGAGGGGGCTGGAAGCGAAGAGGGGCGGCTGAGAGAGCTGGGGGGGTGGTTATCCTGGAGAAGAGGAGGCTGAGGGGAGAGCTCATTGCTCTCTGCAACTACCTGAGAGGAGGTTGTGGAGAGGAGGGAGCTGGGCTCTTCTCCCAAGGGACAGGGGACAGGCCGAGAGGGAATGGCCTCAAGCTCCACCATAGAATCATAGAATCATTGAACAACCAGGTTGGAAGAGACCCATCGGATCATCGAGTCCAACCATTCCTATCAAACACTAACACATGTCCCTCAGGACCTCGTCCACCTGTGCCTTAAACACCTCCAGGGAAGGGGAATCAACCACCTCCCTGGGCAGCCTATTCCAATGCCCAATGACCCTCTGTGTGAAAAACTTCCTCGTAATCTCCAGCCTAAATCTCCCCTGGTGGAGCTTGAGGCTATTCCCTCTTGTCCTGTTCCCTGTCCCTTGGGAGGAGAGGCCAGCTCCCTCCTCTCCACAACCTCCTCTCTACAACCTCCACCAGGGGAGGGTCAGGCTGGACATCAGGAAAAAATATTTCACAGAAAGGGTCATTGGGCAGTGGAACAGGGAGGGGGTTGAGTCCCCTTCCCTGGAGGGGTTAAAGGGCTGTGTGGCCAAGGTGCTGAGGGACATGGGTTAGTGATTGATGGGAATGGTTGGACTCCATGAGCCGGTGGGTCTCTTCCAACCTGGTGATTCTCTGATTCTCTTCACCCACACCCTCTTTCCTCCTTGCAGTGTCCATGGACAGCGGGTCCCTGATCATGTCCGAGATCATGGACATCCCCGGGGACAGCAGCCCCTCGGAGGACTCGTGCCTGCTGGAGCTGCAGGGCTCCATGCGCTCCGTTGACTACGTCCTCTTCCGTTCCATCCAGCGCAGCCGCGCCGACTATTGCCTGAGCGTGGACTGTGTGCAGTGCAGCCACCACACGCGCAGCCCCACCTTGGCTTTGCAGGGCCCCTTCGAGGAGAGGCCCCAGCCCCGGGCGCGGGGCGAGCGCTCCTACTCCTGCTCGACAGCCGAACCCAACCACGACGGCGTCTTGGTCGGCGGAGCCATCACCCACAGCTGCAATCGCCTGGAGGGGCTCGCCCGCTGTGCCGGGCCCTGCTTCCCCGAGGTGCGGCTGAAGGAGAAGGGCTCCTCGCTGCAGGGACGTGGGGGTAACCGCTCTGCGGGACCAGGCCAGCCACGACGCAACAGCGAGACCTCCTGCCCCTCGTCCCCAGCGCCGGCGCTGAGCCAGCGCCCGCTGGTGAGGTCGCACAGCGATCCGGGGGTCCTGACGGGCACCCGTGCTGGTAGGTGACAACGGCTGCAGGGATGGGGACAGGGATGGGCACAGGGCTCTATCTCTCCAGCTCAGTCAGGATGCGGCACAAGTTTTGGCTGCGTTTTTCTGTGGCCAAGTGGGATTTGAGGTGGGCGGCTGTGCCAGGGGAGTGAGGAGTCTGGGGTTGTGTGCGCTGTCGAAGCCTGAACGCTCTCTCCGCTCCCAACAGATATCAGGGAAGTACTTTATACCAAAGCACTGGAGGACAACGTGTCCAACTCCTCGGCGGATACAGGTCAGGGAGCTGGGATGTACTGGGAGATACAGACGTCATCGGGGGGAGATTCTTCGGGGATCCCACCCAGTTGGGGCTGGGATGATGGAGCCCTGGGGTGGTATCACCCCTTCTGGGTGGAGAGAGGGGACAGCAGGACCCCTGGGGGCTGCGGGGATGGGTCTAATCAGGAGCAGCATCATAGAATCACCAGGTTGGAAAAGACCCAACGGATCTTCGAGTCCAACCATTCCCATCAATCACTAACCAATGTCCCTCAGCACATCGTCCAACCGGCCCTTGAACCCCTCCAGGGAAGGGGAGTCAACACCCTCCCTGTTCCGGTGCCCAACGACCCTTTCAATGAAATATTTTTAACTAATGTTCAGCCTGACCCTCCCCTGGTGGAGCTTGAGGCCATTCCCTCTCCTGTCCCCTGTCCCTTGGGAGAAGAGCCCAGCTCCCTCCTCTCCACAACCTCCTCTCAGGGAGTTGCAGAGAGCAATGAGCTCTCCCCTCAGCCTCCTCTTCTCCAGGATAAACCTCCCCAGCTCTCCAGTCCCACTCCAGGGCCGAGTCCAGAGGGAGAAGAACCTCCCTGGCCCTGCTGGCCACGCCGGGTCTGCTCCAAGCCAAGCTGCCCTTGGCCTTCTTGGCCACCTGGGCCCCTGCTGCCTCCTCTTCAACCAACCCCCCCCAGGTCCTTCTCCTCCAGGCACTTTCCAGCCAGACTTCTCCTAGTCTGGAGCTGCTCAGGGTTGTTGTGCCCCAAGTGCAGGATCCGCCATTTGGCCTCATTAACCCTTCTGCCGCCGGTCTCAGCGCATCATCTAACGGCAGCGTCTCCACAGGGTTGTGCTCGGAATCCTGCCTGCTCCGCCATTCGCACTGTGACTCCCCTCTGCTGCTCCGGGCCAGCTCGGTGGGGAAGAACAAGCTGCTGCCCTCCAAGAAGATGATGGAGCAGCTGTCGAGGACAACAACTCGCTCGCTGGGGGACCTCAAGGTCTGCCGAAGCACCCGTGGGCTGGTGGCCAGGTTCCTGCAGAGACCCAAGCGCAGCCCACCCACCGGCATGGAGGTGCCCGGGCACAGCTCCCAGGGACACAAGCAGGTGAGCTCCGGCAGCAGGGGCAGCAATTTCCCAACCCCATCCACACCCTCTCCCTTCTTCCAGTCAAAGAATCATGGGATGGGTTGAGTTGGAAGGGACCTCCAAGCCCATCCAGTGCCACCCCTGCCATGGGCAGGGACACCTCCCACTGCATCAGGGGCTCCAAGATGCACCCAACCTGCCCTTGAACCCCTCCAGGGATGGGATCGGGAGGTTCTGGTTGATGTCAAGTGAGAATCATGGAATTACGAGATGGTTTGGGTTGGAAGGGACCTTAAAGCCCACCCAGAACCACCTCGACAGGCAGGGACACCTCCCACTGCATCAGGGGCTCCAAGCCCCATCCAACCTGCCCTTGAACCCCTCCAGGGATGGGATCTGGGGGTTCTGGTTGATGCCAAGTGAGAATCATGGAACTACAAGATGGGCTGGGTGGGAAGGGACATCAAAGCCCATCCAGTCCCACCCCTGCCACGAGCAGGGACACCTCCCACTTCATCAAGGGCTCCAAGCCCCATCCAACCTGCCCTTGAACCCCTCCAGGAATGGGGCAGCCACTCCTGCTCTGGGCAACCTGGGCCAGGGCCTCCCCATCCTCACAGGAAAACATTTCTCCTAAAATCACATCTCAGACCCCCCTCTTGAAGCTCAAAACCATTCCCTCTCATCCTATTACTGCAATCCCAGATCCAGAGCCCCTCCCCAGCTCTCCTGGAGCTCCTTTCAGCACTGGAAGCTGCTCTAAAGTCTCCTTGGAGCCTTCTCCTCTCCAGGCTGAACAACCCCAACTCTCTCAGCCTGGCCTCATACAGGAGGTTCTCCAGACCCCAGATCATCTCCGTGGCCTCCCCTGGACTTAGAATCACTAGGTTGGAAGAGACCCACCAGATCATCAAGTCCAATAGCTCCAGCAGCTCCATGTCCTTCCTGTCCTGGAGTCCAGTCCCCACCAGCATCTCCCCACTGGCCCTTTCCAGGGTCTCTGGTCCTGCTCCCACTCACCCCATGATGTCGGCCGCAGGCAGGGACTGTGTGCAGAGCCTCCTTCCTTGCCCTTCCTGGTGTGGTAGCTCCTTACCTTTGGCCCCACCAGAGCTGCCAGTGGGAAAATCCCTGTGTGTTTCGCAAGGCTTTTCTCCCTGAATCACCTCAACCCGGAGACAATTGCTGAGATGTCCCAACTTTTGGGACACCGGAGTCCTTGCGCAGCACGAGAGGCCCTGACGGCAATCAGCCCATCCTTAATCACAGTGTGTACTGGTGACACACGCCTCCACCATCCTTCAACATCCGTGTCCTAGAATAGTAGAATCACGGAATGGGTTGGGTTGGAAGGGATTTCAAAGCCCATCCAGTGCCACCCCTGCCCTGGGCAGGGACATCTCCCACTGCATCAGGGGCTCCGAGCCCCATCCAACCTGCCCTTGAACCCCTCCAGGGATGGAATCTGGGGGTTCTGGTTGATGTCAAGAGAGAATCATGGAACTATGAGATGGTTTGGGTTGGAAGGGACCTCAAAGCCCATCCAGTGCCACCTCTGCCATGGGCAGGGACACCTCCCACTGCATCAGGGGCTCCAAGATGCATCCAACCTGCCCTTGAACCCCTCCAGGGATGGGGCAGCCACCCCTGCTCTGGGCAACCTGGGCCAGGGCCTCCCCAACCTCGCAGGAGAACGTTTCTCCTTAAGATCTCATCTCAATCTTCCCTCTTGAAAACCATACCCCTCATCCTCGCCCTGCAATCCTGGATCCAGAGCCCCTCCCCAGCTTTCCTGCAGCCCCTTTCCACACTGGAAGCTGCTCTAAGGTCTCCCTGGAGCCTTCTCTCCTCCAGGCTGAACAACCCCAACTCTCTCAGCCTGTTCTCACACAGGAGGTTCTCCAGCCCTTGGATTATCTCCATGTTCTCCTCTAGACTCCTTCCAACAGCTTCATGTCCTTACATTGGGGATTCCAGAACCAAACAGGGCTCCAGGTGGGGTCTAACCAGGGCAGAATCCCCTCTCTCCATGCTGTTCCTTCCCTGGAGGGGTTTAAGGCACAAAGTGGACGAGGTGCTGAGGGACATGGGTTAGTGATTGATGGGAATGGTTGGACTCGATGATCTGGTGGGTCTCTTTCAACCTGGTTGTTCTATGATTCTATGACTCGATGATCCAGTGCATCTCTTCCAAGCCGGTGATTCTATGATTCACGCTTCTTTCAGATGCAGCCCAGGACATGGTTGGGTTTTGGGCTGTGAGCACACGTTGCCAGCTCATCTTGAGCTTCTCATCTTGAGCTTCTCATCCACCCCCACCCCAAGTCTCAGGGCTGCTCCCAATCCACGTCATCTCCCGTCTTGAAACCAGGGATTGCCCCAACTCAGGACCTTGGCCTTGTTGGCCCTCCTGAGGTCATAGAATCATAGAACAACCAGGTTGGAAGGGACCCATCGGATCTTCTAGTCCAACCATTCCTATCAAACATTAAACCAAGTCCCTCAAGACCTCATCCACATGCGCCTTAAACACCGGGTCCCCGAGGAGCTGGTCACAGGGTTTCAGCGCGTTCCCCTGGGCTTGCAGGTCCCCTGGAGTGCTTGGCCTGGAGCGGAGCGGCCGCATGAAGGGATCCACCTGCAGAGCTGCGGAGACCTGAGCTCCACCTCATCCCTTCGACGGCTCCTGTCCGCACGCCGGCTGGAGCGCGGCCGCCCGCGCAGCCTCAGCGGGACCTGCAAGGAGAGCGTCCTCTGACCGTGGGAACCCTCTGGGGACAGGGACGGGGGTCCCGCTCGGGGACAGGACCCTTGGACACTGCTCGGACGTTGCTGCTGCTCTGGCGGGGCTGGGGCCTCAGCCTAGCCCCTTCCCCAGGCAGGGCCGGGGTGAGGGGCTGGTCCCCTCAGGGCTGTTAGGCCTTGTCCCCTGCCCTGTCCCTTTGCCAGACAGGCCTGACCTCTACTCTGTCCCCTCTGCCAGACAGGCCTCTCCCCTACCCTGTCCCCTCTGCCACCCAGGCCTGTCCCCTGCCCTGTCTCAGTGCCAGAGAGGCCTGTCCCTTGCGCTGGCCGTGCTGTCCTCTGCCCTGTCCCCTCTGCCAGCTGTGCCTGTCCCCTCTTCTGTCCCCTCTGCCACCCAGGCCTGTCCCCTGCCCTGTCTCAATGCCAGAGAGGCCTGTCCCTTGCGCTGGCCGTGCCTGTCCCCTGCCCTGTGCCCTCTGGCAGCTGTGCCTGTCCCCTGCCTTGTCCCCTCTGCCAGCCAGGCCTGTCCCCTACTCTGTTCCCTCTGCCAGACAGGCCTGTCCCCTGTTTTGTCCCCTACTCTGTCTCCTCTGGCAGCTGTGCCTGTCCCCTGCCTTGTCCCCTCTGCCAGACAGGCCTGTCCCCTGTTTGTCCCCTACTCTGTTCCCTCTGCCAGCTGTGCCTGTCCCCTGTTTTGTCCCCTGCCCTGGCCGTGCCTGTCCCCTGCCCCGTCCCCTCTGCCAGCTGTGCCTGTTCCCTCTGCCAGCCGTGCCTGTCCCCTGTGCCAGCTGTGCCTGTCCCCTGCCCTGTCCCCCCATGTGCTGCCCATGCCTGTCCCCAACACTGGCTGTGCCTGTGCCTTGCCCTGCTCTGACCCCTGTCCTGTGCCTTGCTCTGTTCCCTGTCCCTCCTCTTGCCCTGTCCCCATCCCCTCCTTGCTCTGTACCCTTCATCCCTTGCTCTGTTCCCTGTCCCCATCTGTCCCCTCCACCTGTCCCGGTCCTTTCCCTTGCGCCGTCCCTTGTTCTGTCCCCTGTCCCCCCACCCTATCCCCACTTGTCCCTGACCTCAACCCTTGCTCTGTCCCTCTCGCCATCCCTTGTCCCAAATCCCCCTTGCCCTGTCCCCCCATCCCCTGCTCTGTTCCTTGTCCCCCCTACCCTGTCCCTGTCCCCACTCCAGTCCCTTACTCTGTTCCCTGTCCCACTCCGTCCCTTGTTCCCCCTCTGTCCCTTGTTCTCCCTCATCCTGTACTCGCCCCCGGCCCCTGATCCCTTGCTCTGTCCCCTGTCCCCCTCCATCCCCCATCTCTTGCTCTCTGTTCCCTGTCCTCCCATCCCCCCCGTCCCCTCATCCCTTGCTCTGTCCCCTGTCCCCCCATCCCTTGCTGTGTCCCCCTCTGTCCCCCTATCACTTTCTCTGTCACCTCATCCCCCTTGTCCCCCTGTCCCCCCAACCCTGTCCTTGTCCCTTGCCCTGTCCCCCATCCCTTGTCTCCTGATCCCTTGCTCTGTCCCCCCTGTCCCTTCCTGTCCCCCTATCCCTTGCTCTGTCCCCTCATCCCCCTTGTCCCCCTGTCCCCTCATCCCTTCCTGTGTCCCCCTCTGTCCCCCTATCCCTTTCTCTGCCACCTCATCCCCCTTGTCCCCCTGTCCCCCCAACCCTGTCCTTGTCCCTTGCCCTGTCCCCCCATCCCTTGTCTCCTGATCCCTTGCTCTGCTCCCCTGTCCCTTCCTGTCCCCCTATCCCTTGCTCTGTCCCCTCATCCCCCTTGTCCCCCTGCCCCCCCAACCCTGTCCTTGTCCCTTGCCCTGCGCCCTGATCCCATTTCTCCTGATCCCTTGCTCTGCTCCCCTGTCCCTTCCTGTCCCCCTATCCCTTGCTCTGTCCCCTCATCCCCCCTGTCCCCCCATCCCTTGCTGCGTCCCCCTCTGTCCCCCTATCCCTTTCTCTGCCACCTCATCCCCCTTGTCCCCCCGACCCCCCAACCCTGTCCTTGTCTCTTGCCCTGTCCCCCCATCCCTTGTCTCCTGAAACCTTGCTCTGTACCCTGTCCCCCTCTGTCCCCCCTGTCCCTTCCTGTTCCCCTATCCCTTGCTCTGTCACCTCATCCCTTGCTCTGCCCCCTGTCCCCCCATCCCTTGCTGTGTCCCCCTCTGTCACCTTATCCCTTGCTCTGTCACCTCATCCCCCTTGTCCCCCTGTCCCCTCATCCCTTGCTCTGTCCCCTGCCCCCCAACCCTGTCCTTGTCCCTTGCCCTGTCCCCCATCCCTTGTCTCCTGATCCCTTGCTCTGTCCCCTGTCCCCCCTGTCCCTTCCTGTCCCCCTATCCCTCGCTCTGTCTCCTCCCTCCCCTCCCCTGGGTTCCCCCAGGTCCCGGGTTCTCGCCCCCCACTCCCCCCCCCTCCCCAACATCCCCATCCCGCGGGTTCCCGTGGGCGGGGCTGCCGGGTCAGCTGACCGGTCACATGACCTGGGGCGGTGGGGGGAGTCGTGTATGGGGCTTCCCGGTGGCGGCTGCGGGACCGGAGGGGGGCGGGGCCGGTACCCGAGCCAGCACCCGAGGCCCGAGCCGGTGCCTGGTGCCAGCTCCGCTCTCCGCTCCGGTACCCGCCGCTCCAGCCGGTATCACCTCCGGTAACCGGCATCCGGTACCCGGTGCTCGATCCGGCGCCTGGTGCCTGATCCGGTGCCCGGGGCTCCATCCGGTAACCGGTACCCGGTACCCGGTGCCTGATCCAGTGCCCGGTGCTCCATCCGGTACCCGGTGCCAGGTCCGGTAAGTGGTATCCGGGATCCGGTAACTGGTGCTTGATCCAGTACCAGGTCCGGTAACCGTTATCTGGGATCTGGTACCCAGTGCTCGATCCGGTAACCGGTGCCCGATCCGGTGCCTTGTGCCAGGTCCGGTAGCTGGTACCAGGTCTGGTAAGTGGTATCCGGGATCTGGTAACCGGTGCTCGATCCGGTACCAGGTCCGGTAACCGGTATCTGGGATCTGGTACCTGGTGCTCGGTGCCCGATCCGGTGCCTGGTGCTCGATCCGGTAACCGGTAGCTGGTGCCCAATCCGGTGCCTGGTGCCTGATCTAGTGTCCGGTGCTCGATCCAGTGCCTGGTGCTTGATCCGGTGCCTGATCTAAGGCCTGGTGCTCGATCCGGTAACCGGTACCCAGTGCCCGATCCGGTACCTGATCTAGTGCCCGGTGCTCGATCCGGTACCTGGTCCGGTCCCCGCAGCTCCAGGAGTTCCCCCTCCCGGTGTGTCTCCCGCTGTGGAGGAGGCTTCGCCCCGGTTGCTGCTGCTCGACAGGGGCCATGGGGGCTGCTGGCACTGGGACTGGCACCAGGACCCTGCGCTGGCGGCTGCCACTGCTGCTGCTGCTGCTGCTGCCACCGGGACGGCCCCGAGCTGCAGGTGAGGAGGGGCTGGGGGCATCAGGGAGTGGGTGACAGGGACGGGGAAGGGGTGACAGTGGCGAGGAGGGGAGGTTTGGGGTTTGGTGGCATCAGGGAGGGGGTGACAGTGGTGAGGAGGGGAGGTGTGGGGTTTGGCATCGTCAGGGAGGGGGTGACAGGGATGGGGAGGAGGTGGCAGTGACAAGGAGGGGAGGTCTGGGCTTTGGTGGCATCAGGGAGGGGGTGACAGGGATGGGGAGGAGGTGTCTGGGCTTTGGTGGCATCAGGGAGGGGGTGACAGGGATGGGAAGGGGGTGTCTGAAGCTTAGTGGCAGCCGGGAGGGTTGTCTGGGGTTTGGTGGCATCAGGGAGGGGGTGATAGGGACAGGGAGGGGGGTCTGGGGTTTGTTGGCATCAGGGAGGGGGTATCTGGGGTTTGGTGGCATCAGGGAGTGGCACATAAGGGATGTCTGGGGTTTGGTGGCATCAGGAAGAGGGTGACAGGGATGGGAAGGGGATGTCTGGGGCTTAGTGGCATCAGGGAGGGGGTGTCTGGGGTTTGGTGGCATCAAGGAGGGGGCGACAGTGGTGGGGAGGGGGTGTGTGGGGTTTGGTGGCATCAAGGAGTGGGTGACAGTGTCAGAGAGGGGGTGACAGTGTTGGGGAGGGGGGATCTGGGGTTTGGTGGCATCAGGGAGGGGGGGTCTGGGGTTTGGTGGCATCAGGGAGGGGGGGGTCTGGGGTTTGGTGGCACCAGGGAGGGGGTGACAGGGATGGGAAGGGGGTGTCTGGGGTTTGTTGGCATCAGGGAGGGGGTGTCTGGGGTTTGGTGGCATCAAGGAGGGTCTTTCTGGGGTTTGGTGGCATCAGGGAGTGAGTGACAGGGATGGGGAAGGGATGTCTGGGGTTTGGTGGCATCAGGGAGTGAGTGACAGGGATGGGGAAGGGATGTCTGGGGTTTGGTGGCATCAGGGAGTGAGTGACAGGGATGGGGAAGGGATGTCTGGGGTTTGGTGGCATCAGGGAGTGAGTGACAGGGATGGGGAAGGGATGTCTGGGGTTTGGTGGCATCAGGGAGTGAGTGACAGGGATGGGGAAGGGCATGTCTGGGGTTTAGTGCCATCAGGGAGGGGGTGTCTGGGCTTTGGTGGCATCAGGGAGTGAGTGACAGGGATGGGGAAGGGATGTCTGGGGTTTGGTGGCATCAAGGAGGGTCTTTCTGGGGTTTGGTGGCATCAGGAAGGGGGTTGTAACCCCACACTGGTGCCCGTCCCCTCCCTCCCCGTGTCCCCAGGCGCCAGGCCCTGCAACCCCAAGTACTTTGGCCGCGATGCCATGGTTTGCGTCTGCGACTCCACGTACTGCGACTCGCTGGACCCCGTGGAGCTGCCAGCCCCGGGCACCTACGTCAAGTACGAGAGCAGCAAGGCCGGGAAACGCCTGGAGCGCAGCGATGGCACCTTCCAGCGTCACCTGAGGGCCCCAGGTACCCTCTGCGGCCCCGGGGAGAGGCCACGGAGCCTGCTCGTGCCCCATGGTCACACTCACCTCCCTCCCCGCAGATCTCGTCCTGACCGTGGACACGACCCAGCGCTTCCAGAAGCTGAAGGGCTTTGGTGGTTCCCTCACTGACGCAGCTGCCATCAACATCCTCTCCCTGCCTGAAGCAGCCCAGGAACATCTTCTCCGCTCCTACTTCTCGGAGGAAGGTGAGAGCGTCAGAAGGAGGTAGGAGAAGCGGGTAGTGAGGACCTGATGAGGCTCTGCCTGGGAGCTAGTAGGGCTTGGTGGCCTCCTGTGCTGATGGCCACCTCTACCTGTCCCACCGTGCCTGCCAGGGCTGGAGTACAACCTCGTCCGGCTCCCCATGGCCAGTTGTGACTTCTCCCTCCATGCCTACACCTACGATGATGTTCCCTACGACTACGAGCTCGCCCACTTCAGCCTGCGAGATGAAGACACCAAGCTGAAGGTGAAGGGTGGGAAGGGGGAGGATGGAAAGCTGCCCAGAGGAGAAGGACCTGGGGGGGTTGGTTGAAGAGGAGGCAGCAGGGGCCCAGGTGGCCAGGAAGGCCAAGGGCATCTTGGCTTGGGTCAGACCTGGCGTGGCCAGCAGGGCCAGGGAGGTTCTTCTCCCCCTGGACTCAACCCTGGGGAGACTGCTCCTCGAATCCTGGGGTCAGTTGTGGGCCCCTCCCCACAAGAAGGATGTTGAGGCTGTGGAACAAGTCCAGAGAAGAGCAAGGAAGCTGGTGAAGGGGCTGGAGAAGAAGAGGAGCGTCTGATAGAGCTGGGGGGGTTTCTCCTGGAGAAGAGGAGGCTGAGGGGAGAGCTCATCACTCTCTGCAACTCCCTGAGAGGAGGTTGTGGAGAGGAGGGAGCTGGGCTCTTCTCCCAAGGGACAGACCGAGAGGGAATGGCCTCAAACTCCACCAGGGGAGGCTCAGGATGGACATTATGAAAAAATATTTCACAGAAAGGGTGATTGGTCAGTGTGAGAGGCTGCCCAAGGAGAGTGTTGAGTCCCCTTCCTTGGAGGTGTTAAGGGACGATTGGCCAAGGTGCTGAGGGACATGGGTTAGTGATTGATGGGAATGGTTGGACTCGATGATCTGGTGGGTCTTTTCGAACCTGGTGATTCTGTGATTCTATTGAATGGCTGCAGGTAGGGGACACACAGACTCACGTGTAGCGATCCCTCTGCCTCCTCCTGCAGATCCCCCTCATGCACCGAATCTTGGCCATGAGCAAGCGGCCGCTGTCGCTCTACGCAAGCCCTTGGACCTCCCCAGCTTGGCTGAAGACCAGCGAGTCCTTTGTGGGGAAGGGCACGCTGAAGGGGCAGGCGGGGGACAAATACCACAAGACTTGGGCCAACTACTTTGTACGGTAAGGAGTGGAGTCCCCATCCCTGGAGGCGTTTGAAACACGTATAGACACAGTGCTTTGGAACATGGTTTAGTGGACACGTTGGTGTTGTGTTGGTTCACAGAATCATAGAATCACCAGGTTGGAAGAGACCCACCGGATCATTGAGTCCAATCATTGTTGGACCTGGTGATCTTTGAGGTCGTTTCCAACCTTATTCTATGATTCTATGAGTGCCTGGGGTGAAGGGATGGGATTGATCCCCAGGGGATACTCAGCGGTGGTGCTGGGGACACCCCATGGCTCACCCCTCTCCCCCAGGTTCCTGGATGAATACGCCAAGCACAACCTGACCTTCTGGGCGGTGACGGCGGAGAACGAGCCCTCAGCCGGGCTGATCAACAACTACCCCTTCCAGTGCTTGGGCTTCACGGCCGAGCAGCAACGGGACTTCATCGCGCGGGACCTGGGCCCCGCGCTGGCCAACAGCTCCCACCGGGACATCCGGCTCATCATCCTCGATGACAACCGGCTTCACCTCCCGCACTGGGCCAAAGTGGTGAGCGCTGGGGTCCACCAGCACAGCCAGAGCTCCAAATCCATTGTGTTGCACATCGTGACAGCTCGGCTGCTCCATCCTGGTTGGGGCGATGGCTTTCTGCCATCTAGAATCATAGAATCACCAGGTTGGAAGAGACCCACCGGATCACCAAGTCCAACCATTCCCATCAATCACTAACCTATGTCCCTCAGCACCTCCTCCACCCGTCCCTTAAACCCCTTCAGGGAAGGGGACTCAACCCCCTCCCTGGGCAGCCTCTGACACTGCCCAGTGACCCTTCCTCTGAAAAACTTTTTCCTAATATCCATCCTGAACCTTCCCTGGTGGAGCTTGAGGCCATTCCCTCTCGTCCTGTCCCCTGTCCCTTGGCAGAAGAGGCCATCACCCCACATCCAGGACCCAACGGTGGCCGATTCTTCTGTTTCCAGGTCCTGGAGGATGAAGAAGCGGCTCGTTACGTCCATGGCATCGGCATCCACTGGTACTTGGACTTCATCGGTCCCATAAAGGACACGGTGCTGCCCACTCACGAGCTCTTCCCCGACTACTTCATCCTGGCCACGGAAGCTTGCATCGGGGCTCATTTCTGGGAGAGGGACGTGATCCTGGGCTGCTGGGAGCGGGGGAACCAGTACAGCCACAGCATCCTGACGGTGAGGCCCCCCACCTCCCCCTGTGTGGGAGAATCATAGAATCACCAGGTTGGAAGAGACCCATCGGATCATTGAGTCCAACCATTCCCATCAATCACTAACCCATGTCCCTCAGCACCTTGTCCACTCGTCCCTTAAACCCCTCCAGGGAAGGGCACTCAACCCCCTCCCTGGGCAGCCTCTCCCACTGCCCAACGACCCTTTCTGTGAAAATTTTTTTCCTAATGTTGAGCCTAAACCTCCCCTTGGCAGAACTTGAGAAGAGGAGGCTGAGAGGAGACCTCATTACTCTCTACAACTACCTGAAAGGAGGTTGTGGAGAGGAGGGAGCTGGGCTCTTCTGCCAAGGGACGGGACAGGACAAGAAGGAACAACCTCAAGCTCCACCAGGGGAGATTTAGGCTGGAGATTAGGAGGAAGTTTTTCACACAGAGGGTCATTGGGCATTGGAATAGGCTGCCCAGGAAGGTGGTTGATTCCCCTTCCCTGGAGGTGTTTAAGGGACGGGTAGATGAGGTCTTGAGGGACTTGGTTTAGTGTTTGATAGGAATGGTTGGACTAGATGATCCGATGGGTCTCTTCCAACCTGGTTGTTCTATGATTCTATGATTTGGGAGGCTCTGGAGAGGGTTCCCAACATGCTCCCTCTCCCGTTGGCACCTCATTCCTTGGACAGACATCTGAGCTGTCCCCTTACAGAACCTGAACCACTTTGTCACCGGCTGGACCGACTGGAACCTCGCCCTGGACCTGGAGGGCGGCCCCAACTGGGTGAAGAACTACGTGGACAGCCCCATCATCGTGGACAGCAGCGAAGGCGTCTTCTACAAGCAGCCCATGTTCTACCACTTAGGCCACTTCAGGTGGGTCAGGGCTGCCTGGGTTCCACCTCCACGGTTGCAGTAGCAGCTTGTTGAGAGGGGAGTAGAATCGTAGAATCATAGAATAACCAGGTTGGAAGAGACCCACCGGCTCAGGGTTGGTGGGAGGAGGGCTCTGCTGGGCTCTCACTCCCTTCCTAGCTTCCTAGGCTGGAGATTAGGAGGAAGTTCTTCACACAGAGGGTCATTGGGCATTGGAATAGGCTGCGCAGGGAGGTGGTTGATTCCCCTTCCCTGGAGGTGTTTAAGGGACGGGTGGATGAGGTCTTGAGGGACTTGGTTTAGTGTTTGATAGGAATGGTTGGACTAGAAGATCCGATGGGTCCCTTCCAACCTGGTTGTTCTATGATTCTATGATTCTTGCAGTAAGTTCATCCCTGAGGGCTCCCAACGCGTGGGACTCGTCGCTTCTCAACAGTCCAAGAAGATCGAGCTGGAGTACACGGCTTTCCTGCGTCCCGATGGGGCGATGGTGGTGGTGGTTCTGAACCGGTGAGTGGTGCAGCCCAGATGGTGAGTGTGCGACTCCATCCTGAGGGGCCATGTGGATGCTTGGAGCTCATACGTAGGCTGAGAGAGTTGGGGTTGGTCAGCCTGGAGAAGAGAAGGCTCTGGGGAGACCTTAGAGCAGCTTCCAGTACTGAAAGGGGCTCCAGGAGAGCTGGAGAGGGGCTCTGGATCAGGCAGGGCAGGGAGAGGATGATGGAGAATGATTTTGAGCTGAAAGAAAGGAGATGGAGATGAGATCTTGAGAAATGTTTTGCTGTGAGGATGAGGAGGCCCTGACCCAGGTTGCTCCATCCCTGGAGGGTTTCAAGGGCAGGTTGGATGGGGCTTGGCGCCCCTGATGCAGTGGGAGGTGTCCCTGCCCATGGCAGGAGGTGGCACTGGATGGGCTTTGAGGTCCCTTCCAACCCAAACCATCTCATAGTTCCATGATTCTCAGTTGACATCAACCAGATTCCATCCCTGGAGGGGTTCAAGGGCAGGTTGGATGCATCTTGGCGTCCCTGATGCAGTGGGAGGTGACCCTGCCCATGACAGGGGTGGCACTGGATGGGCTTTGAGGTCCCTTCCAACCAACCCAACCCATTCCATGATTCCATCCTGCTGGGCCTTGTGCTCAGGACCTGCTACAGCTCTAACCCTGCTGCTCCTTACCTTCCAGGACCCCTCAGAACGTCACCTTCGGGCTGGCCGACACGGTCGGCCTCATCACAGCTGTGTCTCCAGCCAACTCCATCCAGACCTACCTGTGGCGGCAGCCGTGACGGGTCTGGGGATGCCGGTGGCTGGCCAGGAGCCGGACCGGAGGAGCCCCAGCGCTGCCCGCGGGCTCGGGCCGAGGAAGGAGGACAAGGTGGCTCAGCAGAAGGTGGCTCAGCGTGGTGTGCAGCGCGGCAGAGCCGTGCGAGCAGGAGGAGTGAGCTGGGCCGGGGAGCTGCGTGTGTGCGTGTTTGCAGGAGGGTTGGGGACCCCCCGACGCCCCTCGGGCTGGAGATCCCGCAGGCTGTGACTGCTCTTTGCTGCTGCTCCGACATTAAATGCTGATGCTGCCTCCTCGCTCTCTGTGGCTGGAAGAGAAGTGCCAGGGTCCCTCCCCTGCTCCCGGGCACCGTGGCTGGTTGCCACCCGGGCACGGAGCCTGAGTTGGCCCGAGAGCTGCTTCAGAGCACCGGGAGCCCCGTGAGATGTTTGCTCTCCACGCCCACGCCCTTGCTCTCCCCGCATCCAGCTTTTCCCTGCTGGGGAAGGCCTCCAGGCACCAGTTTGCTCCCAGTTTCGAGGGGCAGGGGGCTGAGCCGAGCCCTGGTGCTCTCCCACTGCTGTTGTGGGGCTGCTTTAAGCTCTGGGTTTACCTTGCGTGCAGATGCTCTGGGTCCTGGAGCAGTGGTGGAGGCAAAATTCCTGGACATCTATCTGGGTGGAAGCCCTGAGTGGCTTTTGTGGCCAAATTTCACCTTTCTGGACTTGTCGTGCCGAACTGGAGCCGCTTGCAACCTTGATGATAAGCTGGGAGGGTCACACCTTGCCCAGCCCAGGGTGCTGGGTGCTCCCTGGGGCTCGGACTGGAGGCAGAACCAGTTCCAGGAGCGTGGGAGTGTGGTGGGTGGAGGGCACAAGGTTGGTCAGGATGGGGAGAGGGTGTCTGCAAGCTTCTCCTGGCTTGGATCAGAAATGGTGTGACCAGCAGGGCCAGGGAGGTGATTCTCCCTCTGGACTCAGCACTGGTGAGGCTGCTCCTTGAATCCTGTGTTCAGTTGTGGGCTCCTCAGCACAAGAAGGATGTTGAGGCTCTGGAGCGAGTCCAGAGAAGAGCCACGAAGCTGGTGAAGGGGCTGGAGAACAGACCCTATGAGGAGCGGCTGAGAGAGCTGATGGTGTTTATCCTGGAGAAGAGGAGGCTGAGAGGAGACCTCATTACTCTCTCCAACTACCTGAAAGGAGGTTGTGGAGAGGAGGGAGCTGGGCTCTTCTCCCAAGTGCCAGGGGACAGGACAAGAGGGAATGGCCTCAAGCTCCACCAGGGGAGATTTAGGCTAGAGATTAGGAGGAAGTTTTTCACGGAAAGGGTCATTGGGCATTGGAATAGGCTGCCCAGGGAGGTGGTTGAGTCACCTTCCCTGGAGGTGTTTAAGGGACGGGTGGATGAGGTCTTGAGGGACTTGGTTTAGTGTTTGATAGGAATGGTTGGACTAGAAGATCCGATGGGTCCCTTCCAACCTGGTTGTTCTATGATTCTATGTTGTAGGGAGAAGGATGCTGACCTGGCTCGGAGATGGGGTTCCCTGTCCCCCCAGGGATGGGGCAGCTGGGATAGGGTCTGGAGAAGGTTTGGGCTGCACCATGGGCTCAACACCCACCAGGGAGCTGGGGCAGCTTGAGCAAGCAGGCACAGGACCGGAGATGGGTGCAGGCACACCCAGAACAAGGCAGGGAGCTCGCAGGGTGGAGAGGGAGGGCAGGGAAGTCGTGATTGCGGCTACTGGGCCAATCCGGGTCACCGGAGTTGAGCTGCAGGGATCCTGTCAGGGCTGTGAGCAGAGATGCTGCGTGGGCTGAGAAGAACCCAGCACCAGCCCTGGCAGCGCTTGGGGTGAGCGGAGAGTGCGTGGCAGGGTCACCCTGGGAGTTGGGCACAACCCATGCCCCAGGGCTCAGTGCTGGGGCCAGACCTGCTCAATATCTTCAGCAATGACCTGGATGAAGGCATCGAGTGCTCCCTGAGGAAGTTTGGAGATGACACTAAGCTGGGTGGAAGTGTGGATCAGCTGGAGGGTCGGGGGTCTCCAAAGGGATCTGACCAGGCTGGATCCATGGGCTGAGACCAATGGGATGAGGTTTAACACAGCCAAATGGCAGATCCTGCACTGGGGGCACAACAACCCTGAGCAGCTCCAGCCTAGGAGAAGTCTGGCTGGAAAGTGCCTGGAGGAGAAGGCCCTGGGGGTGTTGGTTGAAGAGGAGGCAGCAGGGGCCCAGGTGGCCAAGAAGGCCAAGGGCGTCTTGGCTTGAATGAGACCTGGCGTGGCCAGCAGGGCCAGGGAGGTTCTTCTCCCTCTGGGGAGACTGCTCCTGGAATCCTGGGGTCAGTTGTGGGCCCCTCCCCACAAGAAGGAGGTTGAGGCTCTGGAGCGAGTGCAGAGAAGAGCAAGGAAGCTGGTGAGGGACTGGAGAAGAAGAGGAGCGGCTGAGAGAGCTGGGGGTGTTTCTCCTGGAGAAGAGGAGGCTGAGGGGAGACCTCATTGCTCTCTGGGACTCCCTGAAAGGAGGTTGTGGAGAGGAGGGAGCTGGGCTCTTCTGCCAAGTGACAGGCCGAGAGGGAATGGCCTCAAGCTCCACCAAGGGAGGGTCAGGCTGGACATTAGGAAGAAATATTTCTTGGAAAGGGTGATTGGTCAGTGTCATAGACTGCCCAGGGAGGGGATAGAGTGCCCTTCCCTGGGAGGGTTTAAGGGACGGGTGGATGAGGTGCTGAGGGACATGGGTTAGTGATTGATGGGAATGGTTGGACTCCATGATCCGGTGGGTCTCTTCCAGCCTTATGATTTCTGATGCCCCTGGGGAGCCCTGGGACCCTGCAGCCCTGGCTGTGCCAGTCTCAAGGCCCGTTGGCTGTACCGAGGGTCGAAATCATCCTGCTTCTGCCAGGAGGCTGTTTATCTTTGTCCACAAGAGGGAAATATTTCTCCAGGATGAACCACGAGCTCCACTCCAGGCGTCCCAGCATCCCCACTCCCAGCATCCCCACTCTCCTCCCTGCTGCTTCTTTCTCACTCCCCAAGCTTCCTTTAAGGTTTTACCAAGCCTGGTACTAAAACTCAATATCCAGATGCTGAATCATCCCAGTGCCTGCTGAGCTCTGGAGGACCAGTTGGCTATGGGTTAAACACCAAGGAGGCGTCCTGCACTTGGGGCACAACAACCCTATGCAGAGCTACAGACTGGGAGAAGTCTGTCTAGAAAGCTGCCAGGAGGAGAGGGACCTGGGGGGGTTGGTCGACAGCGACTGACCATGAGCCAGCAGTGTGCCCAGGTGGCCAAGAAGGCCAATGGCATCCTGGCTTGGATCAGAAATGGTGTGACCAGCAGGGCCAGGGAGGTGATTCTCCCTCTGGACTCAGCACTGGTGAGGCTGCTCCTTGAATCCTGTGTTCAATTGTGGGCCCCTCAGCACAAGAAGGATGTTGAGGCTCTGGAGTGAGTCCAGAGAAGACCAACGAAGCTGGTGAAGGGGCTGGAGAACAGGCCCTATGAGGAATGGCTGAGAGAGCTGGGGGGGTTTATCCTGGAGAAGAGGAGGCTGAGAGGAGACCTCATTACTCTCTCCAACTACCTGAAAGGAGGTTGTGGAGAGGAGGGAGCTGGGCTCTTCTGCCAAGGGACAGGGGACAGGACAAGAGGGAATGGCCTCAAGCTCCACCAGGGGAGATTTAGGCTAGAGATTAGGAGGAAGTTTTTCACAGAAAGGGTCATTGGGCATTGGAATAGGCTGCCCAGGGAGGTGGTTGATTCCCCTTCCCTGGAGGTGTTTAAGGTACAGGTGGATTAGTGTTTGATAGGAATGGTTGGATTCGATGATCCGATGGGTCTCTTCCAACCTGGTGATTCTATGATTCTATGAATCCTCCAGCATTGTTGGGCTTGGCTTGTGGCCTCTTGGCTCGTTTTGGAGTGCGTGGTGGCTGCTTGGGACCCTCCGACAGCTGAGCTGGACCCAGTGACCACCAGCAAGGGCTGCCTCTCACTATAGAATCAGAGAATAGAATCATAGAATCACCAGGTTGGAAGAGACCCCTCGGATCATGGAGTCCAACCATTCCCATCCATCACTAACCCATGTCCCTCAGCACCTCGACCACCCACACCTTAAACCCCTCCAGGAGAGTTGCCCAGTGACCCTTTCCAGGAAATATTTTTTTTACCAATGCTCACGGTTGATCTCCAGCAGCTTGGACCTTGGAACCCGAGCCGCTTGCGTTGGTCTTTTTGGAGTCGTGATCCCTGTAAGGGCAGCTCAGCCCTAACCGTTGTGCTCCCAGGCTCTCCATCCCCACTCTCCTGGCTACGAGACAAAAATCTACCCCTTGGCTTCTCCGCTCGGTTGCAGGACAGGTCTGGAATACCAGGAGAAACCTGGGAGCGGCAGCAAGAAGCAGCTTTAGAGGCTTTGGTGGGGCTGCCCAGCATCTGCCATGCCAAGGTGTGGCCTTTCCCCCTGCTCTCACTTTTCCTGCTCAGCGGGGAGCTCTTATCAGCCAGAGCTGATAGGGATGAGCTCCAGCAGCCTCCGCACTGTTTTGGTTGCCTGGAGGACCCAACCCAGCTGTGGGGCTGCAGCCAGAAAGGGGGGGACGGCAGAACAGGACCCCAAAACGGGGCTGGAAGGAACCTAAGGGGCATCTGGGGTGGTTGGTGGTAGGTCAGGAGGCAGGTAGGTGATGCCTACAGGACATCTGACTGATAAACCTCTTCCCAAAATTGAGGCTTATTAGCTTGGGTGTAGCAACCGGCTGGTGCGTGAGTCACTGCCGAGGGTGGGAGACCCAAGAGCTTCCTTCAGGAGCTGCCTCTTCACCCTGGGAAGGGCAACTGGGCTCTGCCTGACCCCACCTGCCCCTTCTCCGGTGGCCTCGGTGCCCCAAGGTTCAGGCGGAGGGTGGAAGGATCCTTCCTGGCCTGACTTCGCCCCAAAGCTGCACCTGATTTTGGTGGGAATGGTTGGACTCGATGATCCGGTGGGTCTCTTCCAACCTAGTGATTCTACGATTCTATGATGTGCCAGAAAAGGAGAGAGTCGGTCATGACTTGATCACCATCTGGAGAGGGACGAGCTAACAAAGTGGTTTAACCCCAGGGTTTGATGCTCTTGGGCAGGCAGAGCAGAAGCTGGGAGCGGGTGGCTCTGTGTCCCCAGGGCCATCCTTCTGGAGAGATGCTGAGGACATCCCTGCGGGGATCATAGAATCATAGAACAACCAGGTTGGAAGAGACCCATCGGATCATTGAGTCCAACCATTCCTATCAAACACTAAACCATGTCCCTCAGGACCTCATCTACCTGTGCCTTAAACACCTCCAGGGAAGGTGAATCAACCACCTCTCTGGGCAGCCTATTCCAATGCCCAATGACTCTTTCTGTGAAAAACTTCCTCCTAATCCCCAGCCTAAATCTCCCCTGGTGGAGCTTGAGGCCATTCCCTCTTGTCCTGTCCCCTGTCCCTTGGGAGAAGAGCCCAGCTCCCTCCTCTCCACAACCTCCTTTCAGGTAGTTGTAGAGAGTAATGAGGTCTCCTCTCAGCCTCCTCTTCTCCAGGATAACCCCCCCCAGTTCTCTCAGCTGCTCCTCATAGGGCCTGTTTTCCAGCCCCTTCACCAGCCTCATGGCTCTTCTCTGGACTCGCTCCAGAGCCTCAACATCCTTCTTGATGTTGTGTGTTTGTGTGTGTGTGTGTGTCCCCACGTTGTGGATACATCGTGGGTGATGTGAGCAGAGTCAGACTATGTCTATGTCCAGGTGAGCTGCCCTAGCTCAGCCCTAGGAGGGCACGGACAGGGTTGGTCTTAGAGGAGCAGGGAGCACCTGGAGTAATTTGTCACCAGGCACAGAGGAGCAGAGATTGGCTCCTGGTGTTCCCCTCCGTGGATTGACGGCACAGCCCTGGCTGCTGTTGCTGGGAGCCAAAACGCAGCCAGAATCCCCAAATTGTTTGGTTGGAAAGACCTTTGGGATCAAGTCCTACCATCCATGGTCATTACTGAACCATCTGAGCACCTCGTCAACCCAGCTCGTAAATCCCTCCAGGGATGGAGGTGACACCACTGCCCTGCGCAGCCTCCACCAATGCTTGAAAACCCTTTCAGTTAATTTTTTTTTCCCTGATATCCAATCCAAACCTTCCCTGGTGCAACTTGAGGCTATTCCCTCTCATCCCACCCCTTGTTCCTTGGAAGCAGAGCCCAGCCTGGCTCCAACCTCCCAGGAGCTGCCGAGAGCCAGGAGGTCTCCCCTCAGCCTCTTCTTCTTCAGAATAAACAGCCCCAGGTCGCTCAGCTGCTCCTCAAACTGGGATATTTCCCAGATGGTTGCTTTTTGCAGGGTGCTGAGCCACTCGGAAGGCTGGGACAGGGCATGGAAGGGGCCCCAGCTCCTGGGTGGCTGCACCAGGAGGGTCCTTTTGCTGCAGGAGACTGTGAAACTACATTGATGGTAATGGTTGAACTCGATGATCCAATGGGTCTTTTCCAACCTGGTAATTCTATGATTCTATGTTTCATCCTCACCTGGGGAATCCTGGACCCTCTCGATGCTGGGTTTGCAGCCACAGCAGCTCTTGGAGAGGAGCTGGGGCAATAGTCATGGCTAAACCACTCAAGGTGGGTAGAGCTCATTAGTCTAAGGTGCTTGTGAGCACTTTATAGGTTCTGCTCTGCCTCCAAATATTCATCCTGACCCAGAAAAACATCAGATCTCCCATCAGGGCATTGCAGTGAGTTCTTGGAGCTGCAACTCCCTGTTGCTGGTGGGGCCTTTGGTGTAGCTGGAGGTCCCAGCCTGGTATCCCAGTCCTTGCAGAATCATAGAAGCATAGAACAACCAGGTTGGAAGAGACCCATGGGAGGTAAGGAGGTAATGCAGGAGGTAAGAAGGGAGCCGGAGATGTGCGCTGGTCCAAGCGCAGAGGTAGGGAAAGGCCGGGAGGAGAGCAAGGAGGAGCTGTAGGGGTGGGAGAGGGTGTGCTGCCGAGGGAGGCCTCCAAGGAGCTCCCAGTACAGGTGAGGTGGGGAGGCTGGAGCTGCCTGAGAAGGAGGAAGAGGAGGGCTGGGAGCAGCACAGGTAGGTGGGCTGGGGGCATCTGGGACGGTTGGACTCACCTCATCTCATTGCAAGGTGAGGGTCTTTGCTGGGGGAGAGGATGGAGAGGGTGTGATGTGAAGGGAGGTCTCCAAGGAGCTCCCAGTACAGGTGAGGTGGGGAGGCTGGAGCTGCCTGAGAAAGAGGACTGGGACCAGCACAGGACAAGGAACAGCAGAGGAAGGTGGATTTGGGGCTCCTGGCAGGGCTGGACTCACCTGATCTTATTGCAAGGTGAGGGCTTTGCTGGGGGAAGAGGATGAGGAGTGTGTGATGCAGAGGGAGGTCTCCAAGGAGCTCCCAGTACAGCTGAGGTGGGGAGACTGGAGCTGCCTGAGGAGGACTGGGAGCAGCACAGGACAGGGAGTAGCACAGGTAAGTGGGTTGGAGGCACCTGGGAGGGCTGTACTCACCTGATCTTATTGCAAGGTGAGGGCTTTGCTGGGGGAGAGGATGGAGAGGGTGTGATGTGAAGGGAGATCTCCAAGGAGCTCCCAGTACAGGTGAGGTGGGGAGGCTGGAGCTGCCTGAGGAGAAGGAAGAGAAGGGCTGGGAGCAGCACAGGTAGGTGGGCTGGGGGCACCTGGCAGGGCTGGACTCACCTTGTGCAAGGTGAGGGTCTTTGTTGAGGAGAGAGGCTGGAGCATGTGGCAGGGAAGGAGGAGCAGGGACAGAGAGGGTGGCACTGATCGTGCCCGGGAGCACAGGCGGCCTCGCCACCCCGACCTGCGCCCACGCCTGCCGCCTGCCTTGGCTGCAGGTGCCCCTGCTCGCAGGCTCCGCTCCCCGAGATTCACCGAAGGCAGGAGGGGGACGCTGAGGGGCCATGGGGGCTGCTGGTGGCCTGGGCTGGATGCCACCCCTCCTGCTGCTGCTGCTGCGGGTTCTGCCCTGGGCTGCAGGTGAGAATGGGGACATGGCAGGGGTGGCAGTGGGCACTGGGGTGTCCTGGGACAGGGTCAGGAGCACGGAGGTGGTGCAGGAGCTGGGGTGCACAGGGAAGGGACGGGGACAGGAGCCTGGTGGCACTGCAGGAGCTAAAGTACCACGGGACAGGGGTGACACTGCAGGAGCTGAGGTGCCATGGGGCAGGGGTGAGCGTTGGGGATATCATGGGGGTGGCAGTGGGCACCGGAGTGTCCTGGGACAGGGTCATGAGCACACAGGCACTGCAGGAGCTGGGGTGCATGGGACAGGGGTGACACTGCAGGAGCTGAAGTGTCATGGGACAGGGGTCACAGTGCAGGAGCTGAGGTGCCGTGGGACAGGGGTGGCACTGCAGGAGCTGGGGTACATGGGACAGGGGTGACAGTGAGGAGCTGAGGTGACATGGGACAGGGGTGACAGTGCAGGAGCTGAGGTGCCATGGGGCAGAGGTGGCACTGCAGGAGGTGGAGTACACAGGACAGGGGTGACACTGCAGGAGTTGAGGTGCCATAGGGCAGGGGTGAGTGTGGGGATATCATGGGGGTGGCAGTGGGCACCGGAGTGTCCTGGGACAGGGTCACGAGCACACAGGCACTGCAGGAGCTGGGGTGCACGGGACAGGGGTGACACTGCAGGAGCTGAGGTGCCATGGGACACGGGTGGCACTACAGGAGCTGGGGTACACGGGACGGGGGTGACACCACAGGAGCTGAGGTGCTGTGGGACAGATGTGGCACTGCAGGAGCTGGAGAGTCACAGGACAGGGGTGACAGTGCAGGAGCTGAGGTGCCATGGGACACGGGTGGCACTGCAGGAGCTGGAGTATACGGGACATGGGTGACAGTGCAGGAGCTGAGGTGCTGTGGGACACGGTTGGCACTGCAGGAGCTGAGGTGCCGTGGGACATGGGTGACACTGCAGGAGCTGAGGTGCCCAAGAAAGGGACAGGAGCCCTGAGGCAGTGTTGGGGAGCTCTGGCTGGGTTGTGTCCCCACACTGGTGCCTGTCCCCTCCCTCCCCGTGTCCCCAGGCGCCCGGCCCTGCAGCCCCAAGTTCTTTGGCCGCGATGCCATGGTTTGCGTCTGCAACTCCACATACTGCGACTCGTTGGACCCTGTAGAGCTGCCAGCCCTGGGCACCTATGTCAAATACGAGAGCAGCAAGGCCGGGAAACGCTTCGAGCGCAGCGAAGGCACCTTCCAGCGTCACCTGAGCGCCCCAGGTACCCTCTGCAGCTGGGAGGGTGGTGGGTGCCAGCGTTTCGGGCTGAGCTGGGGTCTCTCTTGCAGGGCCGTTGCTCACGGTCAACGTTTCGGAGAAGTACCAGCGTCTGAAAGGCTTCGGTGGGTCCCTCTCGGATTCTGCCGCTCTGAACATCCTGGCTCTGTCGCCGCCAGCCCAGGACAACCTGCTGCGCTCCTACTTCTCGGAGAGTGGTGAGTGATGAGGGCACTGGTGGCACCGAACTGCTCGCGGGGTCACAGGAGGCAGCTCGGTGAGCGATGAGGGCACTGGGTGGCTGGCCTCTTCTCCCAAGTGACAGGGGACAGGACAAGAGGGAATGGCCTCAAGCTCCACCAGGGGAGATTTAGGCTGGAGATTAGGAGGAAGTTTTTCACAGAAAGAGTCATTGGGCATTGGAATAGGCTGCCCAGGGAGGTGGTTGAGTCACCTTCCCTGGAGGTGTTTAAGGCACAGGTGGATGAGGTCTTGAGGGACTTGGTTTAGTGTTTGATAGGAATGGTTGGACTAGAAGATCCGATGGGTCTCTTCCAACCTGGTTGTTCTATGATTCTATGATTCTATGGTGGCACTGAGCTGCTCACTGGGTCACAGGAGGCAGCTTAGTGAGCAATGAGGGCAACTGGTGGCACCGAGCTGCTTGTGGGGGTCGCAGGAGGCAGCTCGGTGAGCGATGAATCATGGAATAGAATCATAGAATCAACCAGGTTGGAAGGGACCCATCGGATCTTCTAGTCCAACCATCCCTGTCAAACACTAAACCAAACGAGGCAGCTCGGTGAGCGATGAGGGCACTGGTGGCACCGAGCCGCTCACTGGGTGGCAGGAGGCATCTCTCCCCCTCCTCACCGCATCCCTCAGAACCTGCTCTGGCGCTGCCTGATGCTTCTCTCGCTCCACAGGAATCGAGTACAACCTCCTCCGGGTCCCCATGGCTTCCAGCGACTTCTCCGTGAGGCCCTACAGCTACGACGATGTCCCCGATGACTACGACTTGAAGCACTTCAAGCTGGTGGACGAGGATGTGAAGATGAAGGTGGGAGGATGGAGCCATCGGCGCTTGTCCCTTGTCCCACTGGAGCTCGTGTGCCTGCCGGGACCCCTGTGACCACGAAGTGGTCACAGGGGTCCCGGCAGGCACACGAGCTCCAGGGTGACAGTGTGCGTGGGGACAGCCCATGGGAGCTGGCACCTCTTCTGTGGCATGTCCTGGCACATCCTGGCTGGTGCTGGCAGGGTGCACACCCAAGGTGCTGGGACACGGCAGAGCATTCTGCTTTGGAAACTGTCACCTCTGGGCTGACCAGGCTCACACTCTCCTGGGTGGAAAACTGGTTGGATGGAGGACCCAGAGAGTGGTGGGAGATGGAGCGAACTCCAGCTGGAGGCCAGTGACAAGTGGGGTCCCCAGGGCTCGGTGCTGGGTCCTGTTTAATGTCTTCATCAATGATCTGGATGAAGGCATCGAGTGCTCCCTGAGCAAGTTTGGGGGTGACACTGAGCTGGGTGGAAGTGTGGATCTGCTGGAGGGTTGGGAGGCTCCTAAGGGATCTGACAAGGCTGGATCCATGGGCTGAGACCAACGGCAGGAGGGTTAACGAGGCCAAATGGCAGATCCTGCACTTGGGGCACAACAACCCTGAGCAGCTCCAGACTAGGAGAAATCTGGCTGGAAAGTGCCTGGAGGAGAAGGATCTGGGGGGGTTGGTTGAAGAGGGGGCCCAGGTGGCCAAGAAGGCCAAGGGCATCTTGGCTTGGATCAGACCCGGCGTGGCCAGCAGGGCCAGGGAGGTTCTTCTCCCTCTGGGGAGACCACTCCTCGAACCCTGGGGGTCTGTTGTGGGCCCCTCCCCACAAGAAGGATGTTGAGGCTCTGCAACCCTGGAGGAGTTTAAGGGACGGGTGGATGAGGTGCTGAGGGACATGGGTTAGTGATTGATGGGAATGGTTGGACTCGACGATCCGGTCGGTCTCTTCCAACCTGCTGATTCCATGATTCTATGGGGTTTTGCAGTCTGATGTTCCCTGCAGAGATCCCTTGAGTGCTCCCCATCCTCCCACCCCGGGTGTCATGGTTTTGGGGAGCTGAGCTGGACTTTCTACCCCTTCTTGCAGATCCCCATCCTGCATCGAATCTCGGCCATGACCAGGCGGCCCCTCTCGTTCTTCGCCAGCCCCTGGACGGCCCCAGCGTGGTTGAAGAGCAACAAGGACGTCTCAGGGAAAGGGACGTTGAAGGGGAAGGCAGGGGACAAGTACCACAAGACCTGGGCCAACTACTTCATCAAGTACCATCCTGTGGGGCTGGGATGTTCGAGGAGCACCAGGAGCGGGTTTGGGTGGGAGGATCTAGTTGATACTGCTCTCCTCTCCTTCCCTGGTTCAGGTTTCTGGATGAATACTCCAAACTCAACGTGACCTTCTGGGCGGTGACGGTGCAGAACGAGCCCCTGGCCGCCCTCCTCACGCCCCCCGTGTTCCCCACCATCGTGTTCACCGCCGCGCAGCAGAGAGACTTCATCGCCTGTGACCTGGGCCCCGCGCTCGCCCGCAGCTCCCACCGCACCCAACTCATCATCATGGACGACCAGCGCATCCACCTCCCACTCTGGGCCAAAGTGGTGAGGAGCAAAATCTGCTTTTGGTCAGCACTGGGGAGGCCGCTCCTCGAATCCTGGGGTCAGTCCTGGGCCTCTTCCCAAAAGAAGGACGGTGAGGCTCGGGAGTGAGTGCAGAGAAGAACAAGGAAACTGGTGAGGGGCTGGAGAAGAACAGGAGCGGCTGAGAGAGCTGGGGGGGTTTATGTGTGGATCTGCTGGAGGGTCGGGAAGCTCCAAAGGGATCTGACCAGGCTGGATCCATGGGCTGAGACCAACAGCAGGAGGTTTAATGAGGCCAAATGGTGGATCCTGCACTTGGGGCACAACAACCCTGAGCAGCTCCAGACTAGGAGAAGTCTGGCTGGAAAGTGCCTGGAGGAGAAGGACCTGGGGGGGTTGGTTGAAGAGGAGGCAGCAGGGGTCCAGGTGGCCAAGAAGGCTAAGAGCAGCTTGGCTTGGAGCAGAACTGGTGTGACCAGCAGGGCCAGGGAGGTTCTTCTCCCTCTGGACTCAGAGGAGCGTCTGAGAGAGCTGGGGGGGTTTCTCCTGGAGAAGAGGAGGCTGAGGGGAGAGCTCATTGCTCTCTGGGACTCCCTGAGAGGAGGTTGTGGAGAGGAGGGAGCTGGGCTCTTCTGCCAAGGGACAGGGGACAGGTCGAGAGGGAATGGCCTCAAACTCCACCAGGGGAGGCTCAGGATGGACATCAGGAAAAAATTTTCATGGAAAGGGTCATTGGGCACTGGAACAGGGATGGGGTTGAGTCCCCTTCCCTGGAGGGGTTTAAGGGATGGGTGGCCGAGGTGCTGAGGGACATGGGTTAGTGATTGATGGGAATGGTTGGACTCCATGATCTCTTCCAACTTGGTGATTCTACGATTTTATGATTCTGCTGCCGTTCTTGGCTCCTTCCTCTCCTTCTGCTCCATGTCCCGCCCGGGCTCTGGTTTTTCGCTGGCACTGAAGCCAGCAGCTCCTCCCAAGCCTTCGCCAGAGCAGAAGCCAAACCAGGTCTGCTGGAGAGCGAGCCGGAGGCAGCTAATTTGGCAGCTGCTGCCGCCTCCGTGTGTGCCAGGCTGAGGCAGAGCCGGGAGGTGGCACGTCTGTCCCAGATTCTCACAGCATGGCACGCGGCGGCGCTGCCGGCACGCCAACTCCTTCTCCGGTTTGGCAGACAGGGCTTGTCCTTCCCAATGCTGTTGGTGGGAATGACCTTAAATGAAAAGGAAAAATGACTCTGTGCTCTTGCCCTTGCCCGGAGCGAGGCTGGAGCTGCAGGGGAGGGTGCAGCGCGTCCCTCCCTCACCTCCAACCGGCAGCACAAGGCAGGGATGTGGTGCAAAATCATAGAATCATAGAACAACCAGGTTGGAAGGGACCCATCATATCTTCTAGTCCAACCATTCCTATCAAAAATCACCTCAAAAGGGATGTGGAGGAGAGACCAGGCAGCAGGAGGGGCTGCGATGGGGATGAGGAACCCACCAAGGGCCACATCTGCCGCCAACCCCATCACTTAGTACCCAGCGGGTGCTGGAGCCACATCGGGGAGCGGCTTGGGGTGCAGAAGGGAGCGTGTTCTGGCTGGAAAACTGCCAGGAGGAGAGGGACCTGGGGGTGTTGGTTGACAGCAACTGACCATGAGCCAGCAGTGTGCCCAGGTGGCCAAGAAGGCCAATGGCATCCTGGCTTGGAGCAGAAATGGTGTGACCAGCAGGGCCAGGGATGTGATTCTCCCTCTGGACTCAGCACTGGGGAGGCTGCTCCTTGAATCCTGTGTTGAGTTGTGGGCCCCTCAGCACAAGAAGGATGTTGAGGCTCTGGAGTGAGTGCAGAGAAGAGCAACGAAGCTGGTGAAGGGGCTGGAGAACAGGCCCTATGAGGAATGGCTGAGAGAGCTGGGGGGGTTTAGCCTGGAGAAGAGGAGGCTGAGAGGAGACCTCATTGCTCTCTACAACTCCCTGAAAGGAGGTTGTGGAGAGGAGGGAGCTGGGCTCTTCTGCCAAGGGACAGGGGACAGGACAAGAGGGAATGGCTCAAGCTCCACCAGGGGAGATTTAGGCTGGAGATTAGGAGGAGGTTTTTCACAGAGAGGATCATTGGGTATTGGACTAGGCTGCCCAGGGAGGTGGTTGATTCACCTTCCCTGGAGGTGTTTAAGGCACAGGTAGATGAGGTCCTGAGGGACGTGGTTTAGTGTTTGATAGGAATGGTTGGACTAGAAGATCCGATGGGTCTCTTCCAACCTGGTTGTTCTATGATTCTATGATTCTCTGTGGTACCCACAGGAGGGGACATGGGTGGCCCCGAGGGACCCTGCTGGGCCATGGGGTCCATGTGGTCATCTCCTTGGGGTCAAGGTGTTGGTGGTCCTGGTTTGAGGCATCTCCTCCTTCTCCCTCCAGGTCCTGGGCAATGCCACCGCTGCTCGCTATGCCGCCGGCGTGGGGGTCCACTGGTACCTGGACAGCCTCGTCCCCCCCAGCACCAGCCTGGGGGTCACCCACAAGCTCTTCCCCGACCATTTTCTCCTCTACACCGAGGCCTGTAGCGGCTTCCTCACCTTCCGCTTCTCCGTCTCCCTGGGCTGCTGGGGCCGAGGGAACCGCTACAGCCACAGCATCTTGACGGTACAGGCCCCCGGCACAGCCCGCCCGGGTCCAGGGGGCCAGCTCAGCACCGCTCAGCCCCTTCCCTGCCTGCCCAGGTCCTGAACCATTACGTGACGGGCTGGACTGACTGGAACCTGGCCCTGGACCTTCAGGGCGGCCCCAACTGGGTCAAGAACTACGTGGACAGCCCCATCATCGTGGACAGTGAGAAAGGCGTCTTCTACAAGCAGCCCATGTTCTACCATCTGGGCCACTTCAGGTCAGTCAGGGAATCATAGAATCATAGAACAACCAGGTTGGAAGGGACCCATCGGATCTTCTAGTCCAACCATTCCTATCAAAGAGAGCTCGGGTGCTGCCACCAGCCTGAGACCTGGTCCATGACCCCTCTTCTTCCGAATCCTGGGGTCAGTTCTCACCACAAGAATAGGAATTTGATAGGAATGGTTGGACTCGATGATCCGATGGGTCTCTTCCAACCTGCTTGTTCTATGATTCTATGATTCAAGAAGGATGTTGAGGCTCTGGAGTGAGTGCAGAGAAGAGCAAGGAAGCTGGTGAAGGGGCTGGAGAAGAAGAGGAGTGTCTGAGAGAGCTGGGAGGGTTTATCCTGGAGAAAAGGAGGCTGAGGGGAGAGCTCATTGCTCTCTGGGACTCCCTGAGAGGAGGTTGTGGAGAGAAGGGAGCTGGGCTCTTCTCCCAAGGGACAGGTCGAGAGGGAATGGCCTCAAGCTCCACCAGGGGAGGGTCAGGATGGATATTAGGAAGAAATATTTCATGGGAAGGGTGATTGGGCAGTGGAACTGCCCAGGGAGGGGGTTGATTTCCCTTCCCTGGATGGGTTTAAGGTGGACAAGGTGCTGAGGGACATGGGTTAGTGATTGATGGGAGTGGTTGGACTCGCTGATCCGATGGGTCTCTTCCACCCTGGTGATTCTCTGATTCTCCTGCTTCTTTTCCTGCAGCAAGTTCCTCCCGGAGGGCTCCCAGCGCGTGGGGCTGCGCTGCAGCGGCCACTGCCTCACCTACCCGTTGGAGCACGTGGCCGTCCTCCGTCCCGATGGAGCTCTCGTCCTGGTGGTCCTCAACAGGTCAGCGAGGCGGCCTGGGCGAGCAGGGGATGCTCAGTCCAATCCATGCCGACCTGCTCCATTGCTCTTCCCCTCCAGGTCTTGCCGAGATGTTCCCTTTGGGATCCGGGATCCTGCTGTTGGTTTCATCGAGACGGTGGCTCCTGCCAACTCCATCCAGACCTACCTGTGGCGCTGGAAGTGACGGGAGGGGCAGGGCTGGGGTTGGGGGTCTCCAGGAGTCAATTCCTGCCCTTTCCACCATCCTTCCTTTGTGGAGCCTAGTGGTGACCCACGACTGGGAGCACGGGATGGACCACAGGTCTCCAAGAGGGTCTCCAAGGGGGTCTCCAAGCCTCCCCCCTCATTCCGAAGCCCCCGAAGCCCCTTGAAAGCTCCTCCTGGCCCACGTTCCCACACGTGGCTCCCTCCAACCCTTCCCCTAACGTCTCGGGTGCCAAGTAAAAGCTGTGACGTTCTCCCTGAGGTATGCGCCATCCCCGTCAGTGTTTCCTCTACGCTCTCTCGGAAACTGCTGGGTTGTCCTCGCAGAGGCGGCGAGGGCTGCCCCGGAGGGCTCCCTCCCCGCGGCCGCCTTGTTTATCGCTGCAGCTGGAACCAGCATCAACCGCTCGCCAGCTCCTTGATTCCTTTCAGATGTGTTTCCCCTACTTCGCTTTATTATTTTTTTTTTTAAATTTTGAACCAAAACATCCCATCGCCCTGGAGAAAAAAAAAAAAAAAAAAAGCCGAGTAAATGATATCAGTGTCCTCCGGAGCTCGCCGATGAGTTGGGTTGATGCCATCTCTTCCCGAGCTCGTCCTGCTGGCTGCATCCAAGCCACCCTCGACCGTTGTGGCCTCCAGACAGACTCCCCTCTATTTTCTAACCGCTGCTGACGCGGAGCTGGCAGCCCACAATTACCTGGTCAGCCCTCTTTGCTCCCCTTAAACACCAGTTCCAAGGTTTGCTTGCTCTCTCCGGCCTTTTGGGAACGTTCCTAGCGTCTTTGAAGTCCCGGAATGAGAAAGCCAGAGCTCTCCTTGGCAAACTCCTCCGGCGTGTGAGCTGCGGAGTTGCTGATGTTGAGGGAAAATGGAGAGAAAAAAAAAAAAAGAGGTTTAACAGCTGTTTTCTCAGAGTGAAGCGTGAAGGCAGTGCTGGGCTTCATCTCAGCCCCGTGCAGGGAGGACATCGTGGGGCTCTGTGGTTTTATTGCTGTCTCTGGGTCGTGTTGGGTCAGGATGGTGCTTCCTAAGGTTCGTTGAAGCTCTGCAGCACAGGGAAGGTGCACACGGAGCCCTCCAGCTCCAGGAAAGCCAGAAATCATAGAATTGTTAGGGTTGGAGAAGACCATTAGAATCATAGAATCGTAGAACAATCAGGTTGGAAGAGACCCATCGCATCATCGAGTCCAACCATTCCTATCAAACACTAACCCATGTCCCTCAGCACCTCATCTACCTGTGCCTTAAACACCTCCAGGGAAGGTGAATCAACCACCTCCCTGGGCAGCCTATTCCAATGCCCAATGACCCTCTGTGTGAAAAACTTCCTCCTAATCTCTAGCCTAAATCTCCCCTGGTGGAGCTTGAGGCCATTCCCTCTCGTCCTGTCCCCTGTCCCTTGGGAGAAGAGCCCAGCTCCCTCCTCTCTACAACCTCCTTTCAGGTAGCTGGAGAGAGTAATGAGGTCTCCTCTCAGCCTCCTCTTCTCCAGAATAAACCCCCCCAGCTCTCTCAGCCGCTCCTCATAGGGCCTGTTCTCCAGCCCCTTCACCAGCCTCGTGGCTCTTCTCTGGACTCACTCCAGAGCCTCAACATCCTTCTTGTGCTGAGGGGCCCACAACTGACCCCAGGATTCAAGGAGTGGCCTCACCAGGGCAGAGTCCAGAGGGAGGATCACCTCCCTGGCCCTGCTGGTCACACCATTTGTGTCCAGGTCCCTCTGGTTGGCTTGCACCCCTTTTCTCCAGCGTGTCGACCACATGGCACAGCTTATCATCACCCCCAAACTTGCTGAGGGTGCCCTCAATCCCACCCTCCGCGCCTGCAAACAAAGACATTAATGCACGAGCAGCACTGGGGGAACCTCAGGGCCTCTCCCGTTGCTCTGCTTCCCACTCCGGTTTCTCCCAATAGGCACAAACCTGCAATTAGGGATCTTAAATTAGAAGGTGTTGAGCCCAGACCTGTTTTGCGGATGATAAACTGCTTCCTGGTGCTCCACCCAGAGCACCGAGAGAATCACAGAACAACCAGGTTGGAAGAGACCCACTGGATCATGGAGTCCAACCGTTCCTATCAAACACTAACCCATGTCCCTCAGCACCTCGCCCACCAATTTTTTTGGAACAAATGGAATAGAGAGAGGCAGGGGCTGCAGCCCCTCCGCATCACCCATTGCTGGAGCAGGGGGCAGGAGTCCCCACGGCAGCCGCTCGCTTGTGGTTTGGCCGACAGCCCCAGCAGCACCTCTGCCCAAGCAGGGAAAGTTGCTGATGAAGCCACAAGTAGGGCATGGGAGAAGGTGGATCTTAGTGGGATGGGTTGGGTTGGAAGGGACCTCAAAGCCCTTCCAGTCCCACCCCCTGCATCTCCCACAGCATCAGGGGCTCCAAGCCCCGTCCAACCTGCCCTTGAACCCCTCCAGGGATGGGGTCTGGCGGTTCTGGTTGAGGTCAAGTGAGAATCATGGAGCTATGAGATGATTTGGGTTGGAAGGGACCTCAAAGCCATCCAGTGCCACCCCTGCCATGGGCAGGGACACCTCCCATGGATCAGGGGCTCCAAGCTCCATCCAACCTGCCCTTGAACCCCTCCAGGGATGGAGCAGCCACCGCTGCTCTGGGCAACCTGGGCCACCCTCGTGGTGAAGAATTACCTCCTAATGTCTAAGCTGAATCTTCACCCTCTGATTTAAAGCCATCCCCCTCATCCTCTCCCTGCCCTCCCTCATCCAGAGCCCCTCCCCAGCTTTCCTGGAGCCCCAATCATAGAATCATAGAACAACCAGGTTGGAAGAGACCCATCGGATCATCGAGTCCAACCATGCTGGAAGCTGCTCTTTGGAGCCTTCTCTCCTCCAGGCTGAACAACCCCAACTCTCTCAGGTTCTCCAGCCCTCAGATCATCTCCGTGGCCTCCTCTGGACTTGTTCCAACAGCTCCATGTCCTTTCTGTGCCAAAGACTCCAGAGCTGGACAGAGAGCTCCAGATGAAATGTTGCATGTGCTGGTAGCCGCCAGGTGGGACCCAAGGCCAAGCAGCCACCCCAGCCAGGACACCTGGGGGGGTCATGGCCAACTCCATCCCTCCACCAAAGTGTCCCTGGAGACAAGGCTGCTTTTTGGGGGGCACTGGGGCTGTGTGGAGGTGACTGCACGGGGTCTGGGCTGGGCCGGCTGAAGCTCTCAGGGGCTCTGGGGCATCCCACCCCCTGGCCCAGCTTCCTCCTGGCTGCTGGGACAGGTTTCGGGAGAGCTTTGCAAATGCTGCGGTGAGTGTTGAAAGTTCTTATTGGAGCCAGGTTGCAAAATCATCCCCGGGCTCCTCGTCAAGCGCACAGAGTCCCACGAGTTGTCCTCTCCCGGACTCACCTTTCCGGCTCCACCAGACGCCGTCACCTCCTACCAGGCGCAGCCAGAAAGCAGGTCCTGCTGCCCTACTCCCAGCAGAGAAGCGGCGAGAGGGTTTTCCAGCCACAGGTGAGTACCCTGGGTCTGGTTTCATCAGCCGGTGGGGACAGGGATGGGTGTGGACAGCGAGACCACGATGGGGCCGTGTGCACAGCGCTGGTTGGACATCACCTGCGGGCAGGGAGCAGGAGGTGATGGGCACAGGACAACCCAACCTGGCCCTGGTCACCATCCTGTGCGGTCTCTGGACTTAGAGTCATAGAATCACCAGGTTGGAAAAGACCCATTGGATCATGGAGTCCAACCATTCCCATCAATCGCTAAACCATTGCAGAGAGCAATGAGCTCTCCCCTCAGCCTCCTCTTCTCCAGGAGAAACCGCCCCCCCCCAGCTCTCTCAGCTGCTCCTCTTCTTCTCCAGCCCCTTCACCACCTTCCTTGCTCTTCTCTGCACTCACTCAACATCCTTCTTGTGAGGAGGGGCCCACAACTGACCCCAGGATTTGAGGAGCAGTCTCCCCAGGGCAGAGTCCAGAGGGAGAAGAACCTCCCTGGCCCTGCTGGCCATGCCAAGGCTGATCCAAGCCGTGCTGCCCTTGGCCTTCTTGGCCTCTTGAGCCAGTGCTTGAGCCAAGGAGGCACGGAGTGACACGGCACAGCCGTGGGACAAGCAAGGAGGGAGAAGGAATGGAAGGGAGACGATGGGAGGGAACTGAGCTGCAGGGTACAGCTGGGAAGACCAGGCTGGTGGGCATGGGGTGGTACCCGTCCAGAGGGAGGGACCCACACCCCCAGTCTGGATGTGGCTGGAGCAGTGGTTTATCCTGGAGAAGAGGAGGCTGAGGGGAGAGCTCATTGCTCTCTGCAACTCCCTGAGAGGAGGTTGTGGAGAGGAGGGAGCTGGGCTCTTCTGCCAAGGGACAGGGGACAGGACGAGAGGGAATGGCCTCAAGCTCCACCAGGGGAGGCTAAGGATGGACATCGGGAAAAAATATTTCAGGGAAAGGGTGATTGGGCAGTGTGAGAGGTTGCCCAGGGAGGGTGTTGAGTCCCCTTCCCTGGAAGGGTTTAAGGTGTGGGTGGCCGAGGTGCTGAGGGACATGGGTTAGTGATTGATGGGAATGGTTGGACTCCATGATCCGGTGGGTCTCTTCCAACCTGGTGATTCTGTGCTTCCTGAGCACGGGGCTGCTGTCCCTGCGCAGGGCTGGGATGGGGTGAGGAGAGCTGGTTGCTGATGCCACCTTCCTTGCCTGCAGCTCCTCTCTGTGCCATCAGCCTGCAAACCGGAGTTGCCATGGGGTCTGGTGGTGCCGTCGTGCTGGGTTGGCTCCTTCTAGCGCAGGCAGCATCGCAAGCAGCAGGTAAGCACCAATGCCACTTCCCCAGGCAGAGAACCGAGGAGGATGTCAGCGGTTTGGTGTCCTTGGTGGGGTGAAGGGGTGAGTTGGGCTCCTGCCACAACCCTCTGTGCCTGCCCGGGCTCTCCTCCCGCTGCAGGTGGCCGTCCCTGCGATGCCAAGGACTTTGGTCACGGCTCACTGGTGTGCGCCTGCAGCGCCACGTACTGCGACTCGCTGGACCCGGTGGTCCTGCCGCCCCCGGGCACCTACGTCAAGTACGAGAGCAGCAAGGTCGGGAAACGCCTGGAGAGCAGCCAGGGCACCTTCCAGCACAACGCCAAGACCTCAGGTACCCACTAAGACCCCCAGGTACCCGCCAAGGCTGGATGCTTCCCTGCACATCTGGGGAGCAGAGCCCATCATAGAATCATAGAACAACCAGGTTGGAAGAGACCCATCGGATCATCAAATCCAACCATTCCCATCAAACACTAAACCAAGTCCCTCAAGACCTCGTCTACCTGTGCCTTAAACAGCTCCAGGGAAGGGGAATCAACCACCTCCCTGGGCAGCCTATTCCAATGCCCAATGACCCTTTCCATGAAAAACTTCCTCCTAATCTCCAGCCTAAATCTCCCCTGGTGGAGCTTGAGGCCATTCCCTCTCGTCCTGTCCCTTGGGAGAAGAGGCCGTTTCCCTCCTCTCCACAACCTCCTTTCAGGTAGTCGTAGAGAGCAATGAGATCTCCCCTGAGTCTCCTCTTCTCCAGGATAACCCCCCCCCAGCTCTCTCAGCTGCTCCTCATAGGGCCTGTTCTCCAGCCCTTTCACCAGCCTCATTGCTCTTCTCTGGACTTACTCCAGAGCCTCAACATCCTTCTTACCTTCTTCATCCATCCCTGTGCATCAGCTGTGATGCTGCTTGTCCCCTGCAGATTTCCACCTCACCCTGGACACGGCACAGCGGTACCAGAAGGTGAAGGGTTTCGGGGGCTCAGTCACTGACTCGGCTGCCATCAACATCCAATCCCTGTCCAAGGAGGCGCAGAACCATCTGCTCCGCTCCTATTTCTCCGAGGAAGGTGAGACCGACGCTGCTGGGCTGGTCTGTCCAGCCTTCCCTGCTTGGGGTTTGGGTGCCAAGACTTGGCTGAGGGGCTGGGAGGATCATAGAATCATAGAACAACCAGGTTGGAAGAGACCCATCGGATCATAGAGTCCAACCATTCCTATCAAACACTAACCCATGTCCCTCAGGGCCTCATCTGCCTGTACCTTAAACCCCTCCAGGGAAGGGGAATCAACCACCTCCCTGGGCAGCCTATTCCAATGCCCAATGACCCTCTGTGTGAAGAACTTCCTCCTAATCTCCAGCCTAAATCTCCCCTGGTGGAGCTTGAGGCCATTCCCTCTTGTCCTGTCCCCTGTCCCTTGGGAGAAGAGCCCAGCTCCCTCCTCTCCACAACCTCCTTTCAGGTAGTTGTAGAGAGTAATGAGGTCTCCTCTCAGCCTCCTCTTCTCCAGGATAAACCCCCCCAGCTCTCTCAGCCGCTCCTCATAGGGCCTGTTCTCCAGCCCCTTCACCAGCTTCGTGGCTCTTCTCTGGACTTGCTCCAGAGCCTCAACATCCTTCTTGTGCTGAGGGGCCCAGAACTGGACACAGTATTCAAGGAGCAGCCTCCCCGAATCCACCCCATCCCTATCCCCAGGCATTGAGTACAACCTGGTGCGCGTCCCCATGGCCAGCACTGACTTCTCCGTCCGCCTCTACACCTACGCGGACGCGGAGGGCGACTTCGAGCTGAAGCATTTCAACTTGACAGAGGAGGACACGCGGATGAAGGTAAGTCTGAGGTGCTGAGGCTGCAGCCGGGGTGGAAACATAGAATAGTTTGGATGGGAAGGGACCTTAAAGATCATCCAGTGCCACCTCTGCCATGGGCAGGAACACCTCCCACTGCATCAGGGGCTCCAAGCCCCATCCAAGCTGCCCTTGAACCCCTCCAGGGATGGAGCAGCCACCTCTGCTCTGGGCGACCTGGGCCAGGGTCTCACCACTCTCATTATGAAGAAATTCCTCTTTATCTCTAGTCTAAACCTGCCCCTCTCCCATTTATAGTCGTTGCCCCTTGTCCCATCACTCCAGGTCTTTACAAAGTCCCTCCCCAGCTTTCCTGGAGCCCCTCTCAGTACTGGAAGCTGCTTTAAGGTCTCCTCGTAGCCTTCTCTTCTCCAGGCTGAACAACCCCAACTCTCAGCCTGTCCTCATAGCAGAGGTTCTCCAGCCCTCACATCATCCCTGTAGCCTCTTCTGGACCCGTTCCAACAGCTCCATCTCCTCCTTAGGCTGAGAATTCCAGAACTGGAGACAATAATCCAGATGAGGTCTCACCAGAGAGGAACCGAGGGACAGAATCCCCTCCCTTGACCTAGAGGAACAGGACAGGGTGGGATGGGGAGGGAGAGGACTCACCTGCTGGACTGGAGCAGACCAAGAGAACTCAGAGCCACCCTGCTTGTCCCCAGATCCCCATCCTCCAGGCAGCCCAGGCCATGGCGAAGCGGCCACTGTCGCTTTACGCAAGTCCCTGGACCTCCCCGGTTTGGATGAAGACGAACGGCGCGATGACAGGGAGGGGGACGCTGAAGGGCAGCCCTGGGGACAAGTACCACCAGACCTGGGCCAAGTACTTCATCCGGTGAGCGGCTGGGGGAGCACAGTGGCCACCGAGATGACCGTGCCCAGAGTTCATAGAATCATGGAATCACCAGGTTGGAAGAGACCGAACGGATCATCGAGTCCAACCATTCCCATCAATCACTAACCCATGTCCCTCAGCACCTCAGCCACCCACACCTTAAACCCCTCCAGGGAAGGGGACTCAACCCCATCCCTGTTCCAGTGCCCAGTGACCCTTTCCGTGACATAATTTTTCCTGATGTCCATCCTGAGCCTCCCGTGGTGGAGCTTGAGGCCATTCCCTCTCGGCCTGTCCCTTGGCAGAAGAGCCCAGCTCCCTCCTCTCCACAACCTCCTCTCAGGGAGTCCCAGAGAGCAATGAGCTCTCCCCTCAGCCTCCTCTTCTCCAGGAGAAACCCCCCCCAGCTCTCTCAGCTGCTCCTCTTCTTCTCCAGCCCCTTCACCACCTTCCTTGCTCTTCTCAGGACTCACTCCAGCCTCTCAACATCCTTCTTGTGGGGAGGGGCCCACAACTGACCCCAGGATTTGAGGAGCAGTCTCCCCAGGGCCAAGTCCAGAGGGAGAAGAACCTCCCTGGCCCTGCTGGTTTCTGATCCAAGCCAAGATGCTCTTGGCACTGCTGTGAGAGTCACCATCTCTCCCATACTCAGATTCCTGGATGAATACGCCAAGCACAACCTGACCTTCTGGGCGGTGACGGCAGGGAACGAGCCCACGGCTGGCGAGATCATCTTCTACCCCTTCCAGTGCTTGGGCTTCTCCCCCGAGCACCAACGGGACTTCATCGCTCGAGACCTGGGCCCCGCCCTGGCCAACAGCTCCCACCGCGACGTCCGGCTCATCATCCTGGATGACCAGAGGGTGATGCTGCCCTACTGGGCCCAAGTGGTGAGTCTCCACGGCATCTCCGTGGTGGCTCTGGCAGCCCTGGGCATGGGTGACTCCTTTCTCCTTCCCAGGTTCTGAAAGACCCCGTAGCCGCCAGCTACATCAGCGGCATCGGCATCCACTGGTACCTGGACTTCCTCGCGCCCATCGACCTCACGCTCTCCATCACCCACCACCTCTTCCCAGATTATTTCCTCCTCTCCACCGAAGCCTCCACCGGCTCCTACTTCTGGGAGCCCAGGGTGGTGCTGGGGGGCTGGGACCGAGGGAGCAAGTACAGCCACAGCATCTTGACGGTAGGGCTGGGGGGGACAGTGACGATGTCCCCGTCACCCCCTAGCACTGAGCCAGCAGCTCAGCACCTTCTCCTCTCCCACAGGACCTCAACAACTATGTGACAGGCTGGACCGACTGGAACCTGGCACTGGACTTGCAAGGGGGCCCCAACTGGAGCAAGGTGCAGTATTTGATGGGAATGCCCAGGTGGCCAAGAAGGCCAAGGGCATCCTGGCTTGGATCAGAAATGGTGTGACCAGCAGGGCCAGGGAGGTGATTCTCCCTCTGGACTCAGCACTGGGGAGGCTGCTCCTTGAATCCTGTGTCCAGTTGTGGGCCCCTCAGCACAAGAAGGATGTTGAGGCTCTGGAGTGAGTCCAGAGAAGAGCCACGAAGCTGGTGAAGGGGCTGGAGAACAGGCCCTATGAGGAGCGGCTGAGAGAGCTGAGGGGGTTTATCCTGGAGAAGAGGAGGCTGAGAGGAGACCTCATTACTCTCTACAACTGCCTGAAGGGAGGTTGTAGAGAGGAGGGAGCTGGGCTCTTCTCCCAAGGGACAGGGGACAGGATGAGAGGGAATTGCCTCAAGCTCCACCAGGGGAGATTTAGGTTAGAGATTAGGAGGAAGTTTTTCACACAGAGGGTCATTGGGCATTGGAACAGGCTGCCCAGGGAGGTGGTTGATTCCCCTTCCCTGGAGGTGTTTAAGGGACGGGTGGATGAGGTCCTGAGGGACATGGGTTAGTGTTTGATAGGAATGGTTGGACTCGATGATCCGATGGGTCTCTTCCAACCTGGTTGTTCTATCATTCTATGACTCGATGATCCGATGGGTCTTTTCCAACCTGGTGATTCTATGATTCTATGATTCTAAGAACTATGTGGACAGCCCGGTCATCGTCGACAGCAGCAAGGACGTCTTCTACAAGCAGCCCATGTTCTACCACCTGGGCCACTTCAGGTGGGTCAGAAGGAGCCATAAAGCGGTTCCCGACACCTGATCCAGCCCCATCCCGTGCTCGCTCAGGCTCTGCTTGTCCTTGCAGCAAGTTCATCCCCGAGGGCTCTCAGCGCGTGGGGTTGGCTGTCTCCAAGAAATGCCACCGCTGTGACCTGGAGCACTCGGCTTTCCTTCGCCCCGACGGTGCCGTAGTCCTGGTGGTCCTGAACCGGTGAGTTGGCTCAACCCCACACCCCAGCTCATTGGGCATTGGAACAGGCTGCCCAGGGAGCTGGTTGATTCCCCTTCCCTGGAGGTGTTTAAGGCACAGGTAGATGAGATCCTGAGGGACATGGGTTAGTGTTTGATGGGAATGGTTGGACTCGGTGATCCGATGGGTCTCTTCCAACCTGGTTGTTCTGTGATTCTATGATTCTTGCATCCCCCCCCACCCCCAGATCTCCCGTGGATGTGTCCTTCAGCATCTCCGACCCACGGGTTGGCTTCATCGAGGCCACCGCGCCCAGCGACTCCATCCAGACCTTCCTGTGGATGCAGCCAGCGTAGCCGGAGGAGGGAGGTGGTGGGATTGGGAGGTAGAGGGCTTGGGGACGGGTCCCCGTGCAGGGCTGGAGCCGGGACAGAGCCCCACGATGCCCCATGGGACCCGTTTGATCTGAAGGCTGCAACATCCATTCTTTTATAGATGTTTTCATAGAATAAACAGGTTTTCTACAACCTGGCCTGCGTGCAAGGAGCCAAAGGAGGAGGCAGGTTTGGGGCTGGAGGTACCTGCTGAGCCCCAGGGGCTCCATCCTGCCCTGGACTGGGTGCTGGGGTTCGTGTTGGAGGGAGGCAGGAGCTGCCACCCTACTGTAGAGAGGAGGGAGCTGGGTTCTTCTCCCAAGAGACAGGGGACAGGACAAGAGGGAATGGCCTCAAGCTCCACCAGGGGAGATTTAGGCTGGAGATTAGGAGGAAGTTTTTCATGGAAAGGGTCATTGGGCATTGGAATAGGCTGCCCAGGGAGGTGGTTGATTCCCCTTCCCTGGAGGTGTTTAAGGGACTGGTGGATGAGGCCTTGAGGGACTTGGTTTCGTGTTTGATAGGAATGGTTGGACTAGAAGATCTGATGGGGCTCTTCCAACCTGGTTGTTCTATGATTCTATGATTCAGAAGCTGCCAGAGAGAAGAGGAGGCTGAGGGGAGAGCTCATTGCTCTCTGGGACTCCCTGAGAGGAGGTTGTGGAGAGGAGGGAGCTGGGCTCTTCTGCGAAGGGACAGGCCGAGAGGGAATGGCCTCAAGCTCCACCAGGGGAGGCTCAGGATGGATATCAGGATGAAATATTTCATGGAAAATGTCGTTGGGCATTGGAACAGGCTGCCCATGGAAGGGGTTGAGTCCCCTTCCCTGGAGGGTTTTAAAGTGTGGGTGGCCGAGGTGCTGAGGGACATGGGTTAGTGATTGATGGGAATGGTTGGACTCGATGATCCAGTGGGTCTCTTCCAACCTGGTGCTTCTGTGACCTGTAGCCAGGATTTAGCACCTCACCCCACCAGCAGCAGCTCCAGCTTCTCCTCCGGCTCTCGGAGCAGGCAGCCACGTGCTGCGGTTTCTCCTGCCGGAGAGCAGCCACCCCCCCCACCCCCCTCCCCTCACCCCTCCCCAGTTAATGGGAACTGGGAAAGTCGGACACATACTTCCCGAGTGACGTTATGGGGGGAGCAGGGATGGGAGGGGGGCTGCTCTGAGTCATCCTCCTCCCAGTGGGGCCCCTCAAACTGGGCCAGTATGAGGGGGAGAGGCTCCGCAGTGGCTCAGCGCTGGACCCACCAACCCCATGCGGGTGGCACATGGGCTGCGTGTCCGGGGAGCTCGGCCGCCGTGTCCGGAGGCCGGTGGGAGCCGAACAAGCGAGGGCTGTGCCTCCCAACACGCAGACGAGCCTGGCCAGATGCCTCTTTTCCATTTGCGCCTGTAAAATCCAGAGGAAACCGCAGCAGCCCAACCGAGCCAGGGACCCAACCCCATGCCAGGTGTCCCCACAGGAGCTCCGCCGGGCGCTGAGCAGCCACCCCTCACCCCAGCTCTGCAGCCCACGTGGCCTTGGATGCCGTTGGTGGAGCCGTCCTCGCCGCGCGACATGGTTTTGGCAGCTCCCAGCTGTGAGGAACTCCCTGGTGTTGGCAGGAGTGGAGGAATGCAAACAAGAGCTGGTGGGGCCAGAAGGATTCTGGCTGCAGCCACCGCCGCTCGCCACCCGCCTCGCGCCACGGCAGGGAGCTGGGCCCTGGGCCACCGGCCAGAGACGGGGAGCACTCGTGCCCTCAAAATTGGGGTCAAATCCTACTGAGGAGCTGAGTCTCCCTTGCCAAGGGTTTCTGTTCCTGGCCGTGTCACGGGTCGCAGGCTGGTGGCCGCGTGGCAACCGCCCCCATGGGACCCAGAGTGAGCTCGGCCTACCAGCCAGAGGGTAGGGATGGTGGGGAGAGGAGCACTTAGTCCCGTGGTTGCTGGAGAAAGGATGGGGGAACCTGCTGAGATGCCCACAGATGTTTTTAGGAAGATAAAAACCTTCAGCTCAGCCAGCAGTGGCCCAAGTGGCTAAGAAGGCCAAGGGCATCCTGGTTTGGATCAGACCCAGTGTGACCAGCAGGGCCAGGGAGGTTCTTCTCCCTCTGGACTCGGCCCTGGGGAGACCACTCGTCAAATCTTGGGGTCAGTTGTGAGCCCATCCCCACAAGAAGGATGTTGAGGCTGTGGAGTGAGTCCGGAGAAGAGCAAGGAAGCTGGGGAAGGGGCTGGAGAAGAAGAGGAGTGTCTGAGAGAGCTGGGGGGGTTTATCCTGGAGAAGAGGAGGCTGAGGGGAGAGCTCATTGCTCTCTGGGACTCCCTGAAAGGAGGTTGTGGAGAGGAGGGAGCTGGGCTCTTCTGCCAAAGGACAGGGGACAGGCCGAGAAGGAATGGTCTCAAGCTCCACCGGGGGAGGCTCAGGATGGACATCAGGAAAAAATATTTCATGGAAAGGGTGATTGGTCAGTGTGAGAGGCTGCCCAGGGAGGGGGCTGAGTCCCCTTCCCTGGAGGGGTTTAAGGTGTGGGTGGCCGAGGTGCTGAGGGACATGGGTTAGTGATTGATGGGAATGGTTGGACTCCATGATCCGGTGGCTCTCTTCCAACCTGGTGATTCCACGATTCTAGGTTCCCCCATTGATTCCATCCCCAAAGAGCCCCAAGGCTGGGGATGACGATAGAGCTGTGCATGAAGTGGTACCCAGCACCCCAGCCTGTGCAACTGGGGAAACTGGGAAGGGCCTTGATCTTGCTGAGAGGACAACAGCGCAGAGAGAGGGAGGTTTATTGGTGTGGCAGCCACGCTCCCTGCGGCGAGGGCTGCGATTCGCCTCGAGGAACCAGAGGGAGCGATGCCGCCAGGCTGCCAGCATTAAAAAACCATCAGTTCCAGGGATCAGAGGTGAAACGATCACAGAATCAGAATCGCGTGATTGGAAAAGACCTTTGAGATGGAGTCGCCTGTCCACTACGAAACCCCGCGGCTCCTCCTCACTCTTCCTCCTCCTCCTCCTCCTCCTCCTCCAGGGCGAGGGGCCGGCGGGCGGCTGGCTCCACGCCGCCGCGCTGGATGGAGACGATGCCGCTGAGGAAGGCGTAACCCAGCATGGCCACCAGCCCCACCAGCACTGAGAGGAGCTGGTTGCGCCGTTTGTGGGGATCCTCCTCTGCCTCGGCGCCTGACGCTCGCGGGGCGCTGGCCGGGGGGTCACCTAGGGGAGCAGAAACGGGGTGACAGGAGAATCATAGAATCATAGAACAACCAGGTTGGAAGGGACCCATCGGATCATCCAGTCCAACCATTCCTATCAAACACTAAACCAAGTCCCTCAAGACCTCATCCACCCGTCCCTTAAACACCTCCAGGGAAGGGGAATCAACCACCTCCCTGGGCAGCCTAGTCCAATGCCCAATGACCCTTTCCATGAAAAACTTCCTCCTAATCTTCAGCCTAAATCTCCCCTGGTGGAGCTTGAGGCCATTCCCTCTTGTCCTGTCCCCTGTCCCTTGGCAGAACAGCCCAGCTCCCTCCTCTCTACAACCTCCTCTCAGGTAGTTGTAGAGAGTAATGAGGTCTCCTCTCAGCCTCCTCTTCTCCAGGATAAACACCCCCAGCTCTCTCAGCTGCTCCTCATCAGGCCTGTTCTCCAGCCCCTTCACCAGCTTCGTTGCTCTTCTCTGGACTCTCTCCAGAGCCTCAACATCCTTCTTGTGCTGAGGGGCCCACAACTGAACACAGGATTCAAGGAGCAGCCTCACCAGTGCTGAGTCCAGAGGGAGAATCACCTCCCTGGCCCTGCTGGTCACACCATTTCTGATCCAAGCCAGGATGCCCTTGGCCTTCTTGGCCACCTGGGCACACTGCTGGCTCATGTTCAGTCGCTGTTGACCAACCCCCCCAGGTCCCTCTCCTCCTGGCAGTTTTCCAGCCAGACTTCTCCCAGTCTGTAGCTCTGCATAGGGTTGTTGTGCCCCAAGTGCAGGATGCGGCATTTGGGGTGTTAAACCTCATCCCATTGGACTCAGCCCATGGATCCAGCCTGTTTAGGTCCCTTTGCAGAGCCTCCCTACCCTCCAGCAGATCCACACTTCCACACAGCTTTGTGTCATCTTCAAACTTGCTAAGGGTAACGGGTCACCCCAAGCCCACCAGATGAGGTGGGAGGGACGCAGCTCACCTCCATCCCAAGGGAAGTAGAGACTGAGGATGGAGGTGCAGTAGTTGCACAGGTTCTGCAGGGATTTGAGGTGCTGCTGCAGCTTCCCGTTGGGCAGCTTTGCCTTCAGGAGCGGCGCCAGGCGGCTGAAGACGAAGGCATCGAGCGAAGCCGGCCTTGGGCATAAAGACCTGCGTCTGGGTCACCGTCCCTCCCACCGGCCCCACCTGAAGCCACCCAGCGCCATCAGCCACCGTCAAACCCAGGGGACAACGAGCAGCTCCTCCTCATCACGAGGACTCTCTGCTTCCAGCCCCAAGGTGAGGATGGAGAGCAGGATGGTCCCATCTCAGCCTCAAGGTGAGGATGGAGAGTAGGATGATTCCATCCCAGCCCCAAGGTGAGGATGGAGAACAGGATGATCCCCTCCCAGCCTCAAGGGGAGGATTGAGGGGAGGATGGTTCCATCCCAGCCCCAAGGGGAGGATGGAGAGCAAGGTGATTCCCTTCCAGCCTCAAGGTGAGGATGGAGAGCAGGATGATTCCATCCCAGCCCCAAGGGGAGGATGGAGAGCAGGATGATCCCATCCCAACCCCAAGGTGAGGATGGAAAGCAGGATGATTCCTTCCCAGCCCCAAGGTGAGGATGGAGAGCAGGATGATTCCCTCTTAGCCCCAAGGTGTGGATGGAGAGCAGGATGATCCCCTCAAAGCCCCAAGGGGAGGATGGAAAGCAGGATGATCCCCTCCCAGCCCCAAGGTGAGGATGGAGAGCAGGATGATTCCCATCCCAGCTCCAAGGGGAGGAAGGAAAGCAGGTTCCATCCCACTCGGATCTCAGCCCTGGGTGCTCTGAGAGGGGCTCTCAGACCCCAGCGCACCTTCCCCCCAACCCGTGGCCACCTACGAGTCTCCGAAGAAAAACTTCTGGGAGCCGAGGCGCTGGGACAGGAGCGTCAGGCATTCCCGAGCATCCCGGTAGAGCTGGAGAAGGAGGACAGAGGGTTGTCACGCCCGCAGGAGGCTGCTTCGGTGCTGAGGGGAGTGGGAAGCGGGTGCTCAGCTGGGGCTCACCCCACGCCCCAGCGAAGATTGTGGCCTCGTGGGGGTCTCTCTGAGCCCCCGCCGAGGGCTTCCCTGCGCCCACACCACATCCTCTCACCTCCTTCTCCAGTTTCTCCTCATCCTCCATGTAGTCGTCTCCCCACAGGAGCTGCAGCCGCTCCAGGTGCCGCTTGTGCATGGAGTTGGGCAGGAAGAAGTTGAGGGGGAAGGGGATGGTCTCCGCGTACCATTTCCTCGTGTGCTCCACGTAGTTCTTGGCGTCCACCCAGAAGGTGTGGAGCTGCAGCAGAGGACAAGGGCAGAGCCACACACCCGGCACCAGATCAGCCACAGAATCATAGAATCATCAGGTTGGAAGAGACCCATCGGATCATCGAGTCCAACCATTCCCATCAATCACCAACCCATGTCCCTCAGCACCTCGTCCACCCGTCCCTTAAACTCCTCCAGGGAAGGGGACTCAACCCCCTCCCTGGGCAGCCTGTAAATGAAGCCATGAAGATGATCCGAGCGCTGGAGCATCTCCCATGCGAGGACAGGCTGAGAAATTTGGGTTCTTCAGCCTGGGGAGACCTTAGAGCAGCTTCCAGTGTGGAAAGGGGCTCCAGGAGAGCTGGGGAGGGGACCTTGAGCAAGGAATGCAGGGAGAGGATGAAGTGGGATGAGTTTGGGCTGCAAGAGGGGAGGTTGAGATGACATCTTGGGGAGAAATGTGTTGCTGGGAGGGTGGGGAGGCCCTGGAACATGTTGCTCAGAGAACTGGTGGCTGCTCCATCCCTGGAGGGCTTCAAGGGCAGATTGGATGGGGCTTGGAGCCCCTGATGCAGTGGGAGGTGTTCCTGCCCATGGCAGAGGTGGCACTGGATGATCTTTAAGGTCCCTTCCCACCCAGCCCATCTCATAGTTCCATGATTCTCACTTGACATCAACCAGAACCCCCAGATCCCATCCCTGGAGGGGTTCAAGGGCAGGTTGGATGAGGCCTGGAGCCCCTGATCCAGTGGGAGGTGTCCCTGCCCATGGTAGGGGTGGGACTGGATGGGCTTTGAGGTCCCTCCCAACTCAACCCAACCCATTCCACCATTCCCTAGCTCTCCTGGCAGTGGGCCCCCGCCTGAGCCCCCCAACACCACTCCAGATCGCGAATGCCTGGAGAAGAGGAGGCTGAGAGGAGACCTCATTACTCTCTACAACTACCTGAAAGGAGGTTGTGGAGAGGAGGGAGCTGGGCTCTTCTCCCAAGGGACAGGACAAGAGGGAATGGCCTCAAGCTCCACCAGGGGAGATTTAGGCTGGAGATTAGGAGGAAGTTTTTTACACAGAGGGTCATTGGGCATTGGAATAGGCTGCCCAGGGAGGTGGTTGATGAGGTGCTGAGGGACATGGGTTAGTGTTTGATAGGAATGGTTGGACTCGATGATCCAATGGGTCTCTTCCAACCTGGTTGTTCTATGATTCTATGAACGGAGTCCTCGTCGAGACTGTTCCCCTCCGCGTTTCCCTCCCCTGAGACGCTTCCCGAGCACAACTCACCAGCACCGGCAGCAGCTTCTCTTCCAGGAGGGACACGAAGGCCAGCGTGTCCGCTCCCTGCGTCGGCGAGAGGTCGTAGTCAGCGTTGTACTTCTGCAGAGCCAAGAAAAACGGCTGTGACCCCACAGGGAAGCGGCGAATCCTCCCCACACCCCCTCAGGATCACCGCAAGCGAGGTCAGGGGACCCCCCAGTGCCCCCCAGTTCGGGGCAGCGGGTGCCCTTCGGTCCCCTCTACCTGTTTCCTGAGGTGTGTTATGATCTGCTGGGTTTTGGAGATGGTGCCCTCGTCCCGCGTCTTCAGCGCAGGCAGGTGCCCTGCGGGCACGGAGAGGGGCGGCTGCAGCGGCACCCGGGGTTGTGGGGGGGTGTCCCCGAAATCCGGAGAGGGGGCGCGAGGCAGAGGGAGGCGTGAGGAGGGGTGGGGGGCAGGGACGTACGATGGGGTCAAGGGGGTGCGATGGGATGAGTGGGGATGATATGGGCTGAGGGGGATGATATGGGGTCAAAGGGGATGATATGGGGTGAGTGGGATGATATGGGGTCAAAGGGGGTGATATGGGATGAGGGGGATGATATGGGGTGAGTGGGATGATATGGGGTGAGTGGGATGATGTGGGGTGAGGGGGATGATATGGGGTCAAAGGGGATGATATGGGGTGAGTGGGATGATATGGGGTGAGTGGGATGATATGGGGTGAGGGGGATGATATGGGGTCAAAGGGGATGATATGGGGTGAGTGGGGATGATATGGGGTGAGTGGGGATGATATGGGGTGAGTGGGGATCATATGGGGTGAGTGGGGATGATATGGGGCAAGAGGGTGATATGGGGTGAGTTGGGGGTCACAGGACAAGGGGTCTGCAGTGGGGCTGGGGCACTAAGAGGTGAGGGGGGTGCATTATGGGATGGAGGGGATGCAACGTGGGGGAAAGGTGCATGGGGCAAAGGGGGAGGCAATAGGGCAAGGGGGACTCCAGTGGGTCAAGGGGTGCAATGGGGTGAAGGGGATGATATGGGGTGAGAGGGGGGACGATATGGGGTGAGAGGGGGACGATATGGAGTGAGGAGGATGATATAGGGTGAGGAGGATGATATGGGGTTGGGAGGGTGCATTATGGGATGGAGGGGATGCAGTGTGGAGGGGAAAGGTGCAATGTGGTGGGGAGGCTCTAGGACAAGGGGGGCTGCAATGGGGTGAAGGGGTGCATGACGGGGTTGGGGGGGTGCATTATGGGATGGAGGGGGTGCAATGGGGGGGGTTGCAATGGAGGGGGTGTGTGCAATGGGGGGGGTGCAATGGAGAGGGGAGGGGTGCAATGGAGGGGGGAGGGGTGCAATGGGGGTGTGCAATGGAGGGGGGAGGGGTGCACTGGAGGGGGGAGGGGTGCAATGGGGGTGTGCAATGGAGGGGGGAGGGGTGCAATGGAGGGGGGAGGGGTGCAATGGGGGTGTGCAATGGAGGGGGGAGGGGTGCAATGGAGGGGGGAGGGGTGCAATGGGGCGTGTGCAATGGGGGTTGTGCAATGTGGGGGGGGTGCAATGGGGGGGTGCAATGGGGGGGGGTGCAATGGGTTGGGGGGGGTGTGCCATGATGGGGGGGGGGGCAATGTGGGGGGGTACAATGTGGGGGTGAAGGTGCAATATTCCTAGGGCTGTGCAGTGGGTCAGGGGGTTCGCTGGGGCAGTCCCGGTCCCGGTGCCGGTTTGGGGGGGGGGGTGTCCCTTACCGGACGGGCTCCTCCAGGGGCTGCTGACCCGATGCACTTTGAGCGGAGCCCCCGTGAACCTCGCGTAGGTCTGGGGGGGAGGAGAGAGAGAGAGAGAGAGAGAGAGAGAGAAGCATGGATGGAGGTTGGGGGAGGGGGGTGGGGGTGGGGTCATCCAGCCC